>JACXGJ010007212.1:0-31302 GCA_016801105.1 Esox niger | reverse complement strand
GGACTATGTAATTTTCTCCTAAAAGTTGTGTTTGTCTCCAAAAAGCCGTGTTTGGGATGTTACAATTCTATTGACAGAACAACTTCTTTAGGACTAGTCACGGAAGGGTGAGGACATACCACAAAAATGTATAAAAGATGTTTACAGTCAATAACTAGCATCGTACAAATGAATGGAAATCGCACATACCCCTATCGCAAAGATGCATTGCAAGCGGGAAACTACTCTAAAACACTCTAAACTAAGACAATTGGTGTTGTTTACCTCAAAGAACATGCCAATGTTGTATTCCTCAAAATAAAATATGAATTTTCACAACATAATTCTAATTTAAAATAAACAGGTATTTTCAGTGTTTACTGTGAGTTTTGTTCACAGTTGTATAAATCCACACGTTCATTCGGAAAGAGTAAGTGTTTATACACAGTATAAATCCACACGTTCATTCGGAAAGAGTAAGTGTTTATACACAGTAAACGAAAGTCAGTATTCGCTAGCTGGAAAGCAAGTTACCTATTTCATCTTTAATATTCACCTCGGACAGTCACCTCAGTGATGGTAAACAGGTTAATCCCCATCCCTTGCCCAGAATATCCGGAGGCAATGTGTACATTGTGTATTATAACATAGCAATCGGAAGGATTGATTCTGTCTTGTCTCCACGGGTTGAACTGAGTAACTTGATGGAATTGCATTCACATTTAGTCTTCTTCTGAATGAATGTGGTTCACGAGCCTCTGTATTAAAAATGTTCTCACAAAGATGTTACGTCTCATTAGTGAAGTTATTCCATTGATTCTCCCAAAATACGACTTAGGAGAGGCAGAGGTATTGTCCCAATTGAGGTAGAATTTAATTAACAAAAGCTGATATCTGTTTTCACATCGCTTGTTGAAGTTAAAGTTGACTACCACCTCAATGACATCACAGCTGAAGAACAGAAGCTGTGTACAGTGGCTATAGATAATTATTCGCTAGTGCTAGTTGAATTCAGCCAATTACGCTGGCTATTTCGTTGGTGTACAGTTCAAAATGCTTCCACAGCAGATTTTTCAGTAATCTGTTGCAATAGTTTTGGATGCTACTGTGACAGATTTCTGAATGTATTTTGAAGTGTTTTGAGTAGATTCTCACTTGCAATTCAGCTTTGCGATAGCGGTACAAAACGTTTCCATTCATGAATTTTTATAATGCTAATAACATTTATTACAGATCGAGACAGAGCTGAATAATATATTGCTTTAAAAAATAACTTTGGACCTTCTGGAATATCTCTTGGTAAGCAACAGTTCAGAAAAATATGAAATTTGGATGAACTGTGCCTTTAAAATGTAGAGGTAGTGGCAAACAAACCGAATCTGCATGTATTTTAATGGTAAGATTAAGAAACAAATTTGCCTAATGCAGTTATGTATTATATTTAAAACATTTCAACAGTCAGCCTTTGTTTATTTTATTTCCTGTAATCTTAACTTCTTCATATAAAAGTTCCCTGTACAGCGTCATGCCCCATTTACTATAATATATTCATAAATATTTTTTATTTAATTGTTATAAATATTTTATATATAAATATTACAAAAGACAGGTCTTTCAAAATGACCCTTTGAAGATTTTTGGGTAGTCTAACAGTATTTAATAATTTTTTTCACATTGGGCAATACACTCACTGCACACTTTACATCACAAATAACAGATAATCATTACCGTCATTTCTATCCAATAATCAAAAGTGTTATCAATGAAGACATGTTCTACAATCACAATAATTGATTTGTTTGATCTGTATTTTTAGTCTCATCAAATTGAACAAATACTCTCAGAAAGAAATGAAAGAAATATCAATGTTTTGCACACCAGACTAATTTGCATCTATTCTGTCTGCTGCATTTAGTCATGATATCTTGTACAAGCCACAATGAATGGAAAACAACTTTGGATCTTCCATGCACTCCAAGAAAAATCTCCTGTCATGGCAAATCCAAACCTGCCATTGGTCACCAGTGAGGTCATGACATGGCTTATCTATGGGCCGTAGAAGGGTGACATGCTCATGGGAATGGTGGTCATAGACCTTCAGCCATGATGGAAAGGGTTGACTTCTAGGGTCCAGGTGTCGCACATACAAATGAATGGCCTTACGGTGCAGGTCTGTACAGTGATTGGAAAACAGTAGGCAAAACAATGTTAAATACATACAGTATTTTCACCTAATGGTTGAGTGATGATCAATTAGGAACAATGAGAGGACTGATAGTAAAAGGTATTTCAAAAGTAGAGAAGAAAAGAGATTAATCTACTTTCTATGAACGTAATGTACATTAAATTGAAACATGTCTTTCTAGATGATACATTGATGTGTGTTGTGATGATCTGTTGTGTTTTTTGTATTAAATTCTGAAACATTATCACATACTTGCATGAATGGTACCCAAAAACGTTTGCAGAAAGGGGAGGTGGGGCTCTTAGAAATTATATTTAAAGCGTTTTTGTTTTCAATTTTTTTCTCTGTTGTCTGTATCTTCCTCATACTGTATGATAGTTCTCTGTCCATCATCACAAATATCGTCAAAGACATCTATCACACAGAGACAATTGCAGACTATGGAGATGAAAGAGAACAATATTTTTGCCAATAAAGATGTTGAGGAATTTAAGAAGAACAACACTGGTTTGGGAAACAAGCCTGAGGATGCAGTGATCCCAAAGAGCCCAACACAACCTGATACTTCAGGTAAGGTACAAACACACACACACACACACACACACACACACACATTTGTCTTCATGAGAGTGGATGTGTATACATTCAAAAATAATGCTAAAATCATAATTTGGTTCAGGTTGTCAACCAATCAGGGTATACAAGCAGTACAGAAACTAAACTGTCCATGAGTGTTGACCATGTTTACCCGGCTACCAATGTCAAAGTGTTGTAACTATTTCTTCTTTTTAACAGCTCCACAGATTTTCTCTTCACAGGTCCCATAATAACCAAAAACTAACATATTCAATTGGCCAAAAGCTACACTGTGGAAATGTGTGCCCACTCAGTCAAAATAATATTTATGAGGTCTGGGACTGATGTTGGACGAGAAGGCCTGGCTTACATTTGCCATTCCAGTTCAACCCAAAGGTGTTCAATGAGTTTGCGGTCAGGGCTCTGTATTTTTCCCCAAACTGTTACTACAAAGCACCTAGAAGTCTGCGGTGAGTGAATCAATGGTAGATGGTAGCAAATATTCAGGCGCTATGCGCTTCAGCACTCAACAGCTGCGCTCTGAGTTTGTGTGGTCTGAGTTTGTGTGGTCTGAGTTTGCGTGGTCTCTGTGGGCTTTTGTTGTTTCTAGATGCTCCCACTTCCCAATTCTTGCACTTAAAGTTGACAGGGGAAGATCTAGTAAGCCAAATTTCACACTGACTTCTCATGACAGTGCCACGTTTAAATCACTGAGCTCATCAGTAAGACCCTTTGTACTGCCAGTGTTTGTCTATAGGGGTTTCATGGATTGTTCTGGACTTAATGAACCTGTGAGAAAGGGGTGTGGCTGAAACACCTGAACTAATATAATTAGTGTCTACAAACATGTATACATATATAGAGCCACTCTGTCTTACAGTATGTTGTCAGGAATTAAAGATTGAAATATATCTTTAGTTGAAGAGTGGCTACTCAATACAAGACTGTAGTCTCAGGTGTGATTCTCAGGTCAGTTAATCCAAGTCCAACTATCCTAACTGATGAATCATCCAGATATCATAGAATGACAATACTGTTACATAGCTGGTTTGTTTATGTCTAGATAAGTGTATTCTAAGACACTGAATTAATCAATTTCACTGATATAATATGAATCACAAATATAAGATTACATTTGATATTAAAAGTAACAAAAACAGTAATGTAACATTTACTAAATCTACAAAGGCCAGCATTGCCTCTTTATTGTTGATGTTGGGACTGGTGTTTTGCCGGTACTATTTAATAAAGCTGCCATTTGAGGACCTGTGAGACTTCTGTTTCTCAAACTAAACCAAATTAACCCTAAACTTTTGAACAGTAGTGCATTCATAACTATTTGTATTTCATTCAACCTTAAGTAAAATCTTAAGAACATACAATTTTTTTATTACCTACTATCATTTAAATTACTGGCCCAATATAATTACATTTCTATTTCATTCAAATATAGCATCATTATTGGATAAATGCCAGGTATTGCATGTAACTCTAACATAATATGTTTTAAATGGTTGGTTGTACTAACATAAACATATTCAGATTCAGCCGCATAATACATTTCATCCCTTTAAAACACATATGAATGAAGCACGGTATTCAAATATTAAAGAAAATCCAGAAATTACATTTGTTCTTGTGGAAATCATCCATTGTTTCAAGTAATAATTAGTTTACTTTGCCCATTAATAATTGTGTACAGTATTGATTTAAAATAATATAATGTGTTTGTATATCTTGTTTCACACATTAAACATATTTTTTAAAGGTTAGGAATTAATTAATTATCTATATTAAGGTTACTAACAGACAATAAAATGTAGTTAATGTTGAATTCTTATTCTCTCAATGTCATTCAGACAATCAGTAAATATATAATTCCCTATTAACTACGTTGTGTTGACTAGGTTTTTCCTAACTCCACCATTTGGCGCTGTGAGTGCATGGTAATACTGCACTGTATTTACAAACATTCTAAAACCAGCGTTATTATTTACCAGTCTCACAATTTTTATAAAAATGGTTGCAAACATAGCTGGAACACAGATTCATGTTTTTAATCTTCTTCACTATTTGTCTGATCAGGTTCCGACAGCTCATGGAAGAGAGCGTTTGTAATCACTGCAGTGTGTCTTGGGCTGCTGTATATTCTTATGCTGGCTGGGATCATAGTCCTGTATGTCCAATGTAAGTTCAACAAGTCCAATTATGATAATTATAATTTTTTTGGTAACATCGGAAAGAAAATGTTAATCTCTTTTTACTATGCTCACATAAAGAAATCTCATTTAATTCTAGCTCCCATTCAATATTCTGACAAGCTAACAATCTAATCATCTTGAGGTATTGCCAACTACAGTGGGGAGAACAAGTATTTAATAAACTGCTGATATTGCAGGTTTAACTACTTACAAAGCATGTAGAGGTCTGTGATTAGGGCTTAACAGAACTATTGGTCTCTTAGTCCATTTGGCTTAACAGAACTATTGGTCTCTTAGTTCATTTGGCTTAACAGAACTATTGGTCTCTTAGTCCATTTGGCTTAACAGAACTATTTGTCTCTTAGTTCATTTGGCTTAACAGAACTATTGGTCTCTTAGTCCATTTGGCTTAACAGAACTATTGGTCTCTTAGTTCATTTGGCTTAACAGAACTATTGGTCTCTTAGTTCAGAAATGCAAAAACATTGAAAGGTGCTATTATAATCATGTGGGTACAATCTATGTGGTTCACATGAATTGCTTTGAGACCACCCTGTCCAGGCCATTCTTGCCAATTTACTGAGTTAAGCCAAATGGCCGACTCCATTAAATCTTGGTGTTACCGAACATCTTTACTTACATCCTGGTGAACTGTATTCGCTCTACTCCGCCTTGAAGCCTCCACAAAGCTAGCAGCCCAGGTGCAGAACTTAACAGCGGAATTAATGGTAAGCGGGACCAAGGTGGCGGATCTGGAGAGCAGGACTGCAGGTGAGTAAAAATCAAACATTCTCCTCCATATGGTGTACTTTACGTATGAATCAGAGGCCTCTGAGTAAAACAATTCTGGGGTTTTAACAAATTTTCTCGTAAGGTACAGCTGGAGGGGCTAGTATTAAAACAGAATGTATAGGTCTGAAATTCATTCGAAAGGTCTGAAAACCTCCCCTCAAAAAGTGTAAAAACATCCCATCAAAAGGTCTGAAAACCTATCAAAGGGTCTGATGATGTGCTTCGGGTCCCTGCTATAGTGAAAATTGCAATATCGCTTGTTTTGAGTACAAGCTAGGACCCAGTATCCCTATTCCTGTGTTGATTAGAAATAGAAGGAACAATGTCCATGCAACTTTTAAAGTCAAATTGTCAAATCTGTTAACTGTAAAACATCTACCTACTAGCCCAGAAACCCCTGTTGTATCTATTAAGCTGGCTTTACTTAATATCTGATCTCTCACCGACAAATCATTCTTGGTAAATGACATTATAATATCCTACAACCTACATTTTATGTTTCTCACTGAAACATGGCTAACTGAAGATTGTAGTGCTACTATTCTTAACGAAACAGCACCTGAAACATGTGGCTATATGAATACGTGTCGTAATGATACGAAAGGAGGACTGGCTGCCTTATTCAAAGATACGTTCCAGTGCAAAGAAAATACACTAGGTAATTCTATCTCTTTTGAATACCTCTGTTTTACATTGAAGGGTACCCCCAAAATATTGTTTTTAACAATTTACAGACCCCCACGATACTTTGCAAGGTTTATTGATGATTTTGCTGAACTACTTTCTGCTCTATTAGATCAAACTCAGCATGTGAAAGAGCGTACAAACACTCAAGGCCACATTCTAGATTTGGTTATCTCAAAAGGTCACAATATTTTCTCTGTCATGGTTAAAGACGGGGCCCTGTCTGATAGTTTCACTGGAAAGCACATTGAATTACTTCTATGTATGAATTGTGCTATATAAATGAACTTGTTTGCTTGCTAACATTAAACATTTTGGGGACGTGTTAGAAATGTCTTAGGTTTGAAAGAATACTTTTTTTTGTCCATTAAAATAACATAACATTTATCAGAAATACAGTGTTAAAATTGTAAATGATAATAGCTGCCGGAAATGGCAGTTGTTTTTATCCAATAGATATACAAAGGTCCATTATCAATCAGCAAGCATCTCTCCTGTGTTCTGAAGGCACATTGTGTTTGCTAATCTATTAAGTCTTGGTGGTACCGAACATCTTTATTTACATCCCGGTGAACTGTATTCCCTCTACTCCCCTTCAACCTCCACAGAGTTGGGGACCCAGTTGAAGAACCTGACAGCTGAATTATTGGTAGACGAAACCAAAGTGGCAGATCTGGAGAACTACAAGGCAGATCTGGAGAACATGATTGCAGGTGAGTAAAAGGCGAACCTTCTCCTACGTCTACTTTATGTATGAAACATAATCTTCTGACAAAATACGTTTTCTTTAAGAAATGTCAATGGAAGGATCCGCTGGAGGGGCCAGCATGAAGCAGAATGGAACTGTATGAAACAAACTGCACTCATTGCTGAAAATGGCTCTTGATGCATTGTTTTTCTTGTTTTCTAACCTTCATGAAGATAAATCAAGACCAGACATTAACGGTCTACACACCCCTGTTAAAATGCCAGGATTCTGTGATGTAAAGGAATAAGACAAAGATAAATCATTAATCAGAGTCACTCAAAATAATGGAAGGTGTGTAATGACTTCTATTTAATGTGATTTGAATGTGATTGGTTAATTATGAACACAGCCACATCCCCAAACTTTTTTTTTTTACATCACAAACACTTCGTATTTTAACAAGGGTGTGTAGACATTTTATATCCACTGTAGATTTTATATTTTATATTGTCCATCTCGTTGAGGAAGTATGCCAGAGCACCCGGCGGGGGGTACTTGTCAACCATGTTAATTAAGCTTGAACAGACAATTTTTATTGTTTTTTATTCATTGACAGAATGTCGAATGATGTGGTTAATTAAGCATGTTCCTAACATAGAGTCACTCACTGTAGTATTGTTCAGATGCCATTACTGTCAACAATGATTGATGAATAAGTAAAGAATGTTTGTTAGTTTCATTTGAACTAATCTTACATCTTTAAAACTTTTTTTTAAAACTTTTTTGCGGAGTCTGTGTTTCACAAAAGCAGATGATTGAAAGTTAATCTGACCACTTATTTGATTGACAGATATATTTGCCTAGTAATGGAATTAGATTTTTTTATATACTTAATACTACTGTCCCTGTTTAAGAAAGAAAATAACTATTTTGTTCATTAAAATATGATCAAATTCATGATATTGTAAATGACCATAGTAGCTGGAAACGGCAGATTTCTTTCAATGGAATACAGAGGTTCTCAAAGGGGTCCTCAAAGGTTTGCATACCCTTCAAAAACTGGTAAACATATCTAATTTGCCAAGAAAACATGAGTGAGCAGGCAAAACACGTATTTTATTACTTATGTGACTGATATTCAACTGTGGGTTATAACATAATGGCACAATCATGAAACCAAACATGGCAAGCAAGAAAAAGATGAACTGACCCCTGTTCAAAACTCTCCTTAGTTCTGAACTATGTATTGCCCCCTTTAGCATCAATGACAAAATTCAGTCTTTTGTTAAAGCTGTCTACGAGGCCCTGAATTCTTGCAGTTGTTAAGCCTGCCTATTTGTCTTGGCAAAATGCCTCCAGGTCATGCAAAGTCTGTGGTTGTCTTACATGAACCATAGTTACTTGATGATATTAATATCTGGGGAGTGTGATGGCCATTCCAGAACCTTCACCTTTTTCTGCTGTAACCTCTGGAGGGTCAACTTGGCCTTGTGCTTAGGGTCATTGTCATGCTGGAAAGTCCAAGAGCGTCCCATGTACAGCTTTCATGCAGAAGAATGCAAATTGTCTGCCAGGATTTTCTGTTAACATGCTACATTCATCTTGCAAAAATGTTTCTAATGATTCCCTGTGTCTTTTGAGGTCACACAGCCTAAAATCATCAATGAGCCACCACCATGCTTCACAGTGGGAATGGTATTCTGTTCACTATAGGCTTTGATGACCATAAAGCTCTGTTTTGGTCTCTTCACTCCAAATTACTGTGTGCCTGAAGCTCTGAGGCATGTCAAGGGGTTTTGGGGCACTTTGTAACCAGACTTTTCTGTGAAATTGCTACTCAACATTGCTACTCATTCATGTATCATCAAATTGTGCACCTTGAAACAACCACATTGTATTTTTCCAGAGAAGTCTGTATCTCTCCTTTTGGGTTACTTTTGGGTTTTTCTTTGTTTCACAAACCATTCTTATGGCAGTTTTGGCTGAAATCATTCTTGGTCTACCAGACCTTGGCTTGGTATCAAGAGATCCCAGAACTTTCCACTTCTTAATAAGTGATTGAAAATTAGTGACTGGCATTTGCCAGGCTTTGGATATCTTGTAACATCCTTTTTCATCTTTATTAAGTTCAACCTCCTTGTTACACAGGTCTTTTGACAGTTCTCTGCTCCACATGGCGCAGTATCAAGCCTGCCCAGTGAATCCAAGTGAGAGCTAAGAAACATATCGATAATTTAAACACAGACACTAATTGCAATTGAAAAAGCCACAGGTGTGGGAAATTAACCTTTAATTTTCACCTGTGTGGGTAATCTTGTGTCTTTAACAAGGCCAAACATTCAAGGGTATGTCAATCTTTGATCATGGCCATTTGCGTTATTTCTGTTATCATTATGATATAAATAGTAGCCAGACAACTATGTGATAACAAACTGGGGACCACAGTCATGACCTGATAACGGAGGTGCCTCTAGGCATCTCCATGCACCTGGGACCACAGTCATTAGCTGATAACTGAGGTGCCTCCAGGCATCTCTGCGGTACTGTTTTCTGTTGTCCCCAATTAGAGACACAACGTCTCGTTGTCTCTAATCGGGGTTCCAATTTAATTAGCCCTGTGTGTTCCTTAGGTGTCTTTCATCGTTTTGAGTCTGTAGTTTGTGTTGCTGCTCTTTAGTTTAGTCATACTCTCCTTGTGTTGTTTTCAGTTCACTTTGGTTCAAATAAATATTAAAATGATTTATTCCCTCTGTGCCTGTGTCCTGCCTCCAGAACCATGACAACCATACATACATTGTATTAATACCCATTGCTTTTCATGACCCTTAACCTAACCTCTGTACCTTTACACTAACTACTAATGTCTAAAATAAAAGTAACCCTATTGTGAACCCTAACTCAAATGTATGTATTCCCCAAAGATACCCTTAAAAGGGATTCTACAGGGTTTTGAGATTTGGGACATTTTCCGACATAAAGGTAGTCCAACTGATGGATAGCATTTTCACATCTCTGCATGGAGTTTGGAGAAAGTTGGTTTGAAACATGTATTTATCTTAGCACAATTGTCATTTTTCAATGAATAAGAGCTAGCCAGCTAATATCAAAAGCAGGGAAATCTCAAAACATATTGCTCTGGATAAACATGGGTTGCATTTATTTAAATAGAGAGCAAAGACAACAGAAAGTTGTCTCTAGTCCATAACAGAGGAAGTTGATTTAATCTATTAGTTATTCTTATCAGACATCATTCTGATTTTAAAGATTACTATGTGTCGTTTTGTAATTCTAACCATACAGCTTCATATTGGTTAGATACATCCGCCACCTAGTACTTATTTGTTGTCCACCAGAAATTGTGCTAAGCTAATAATGTGATACACTTCAACTTTCATCAAACTACATGCAAAAACATGAATATGGTATCCACCTGTTTGTTTATCTCTGAGTAAATAGCAAAATACCCTGAATGTCAGTATCTCAATGTAGACCGGCCGTTTGGAAAAAATCTTGATACGGCTTCATCTACCAGCCCCATCCTGGAGTATGCCTTTAAGCTGGGAGAAGTCTTCACCCTCGTTGGGACATTTTTGGGGGGACAGAACACTCAGGTTTTACTATAAATATCCTAAAAACCAGAACACACACACTAACATTCAGTGGTTGTATAATTCAAAACACAGACTCAGTATTTCTTTTCCAAACCTTACAGCACACAATGTCAGGTCCTGACTGGGTGACTCTTGGCATGGCTGTGGTACTGTTTTCTGTTCTCCTCAATTAGACACAGCTGCATCTTGTTGTCTATAATTAGGGTCCCTATTTTAGTTGTTCGGTTTGCTTTTGTTGTTACGAGTTGGCGGCCTGTTTTGCCTCAGTGTGTGGGTGTCCTCGCCTATTGTTGTTTTTCTGTTCTTTTGTTATGGAAGAGAAACAATTAAAAGGATGTTCTCTAACCCTGCTCCTTGTCTTCTGCCTACACTGAACTGTGACACACAGATCTGTATTAGGTCATTGAAATATCTCAATGTGACCTGTGTCCTGTACTTCCCTCAAGCATTTTCACGGCTCCTGTCAGTGGAGTCTACTTCTTCATGTACTCTGGCCATAGTGTATCCACTGGCACCATGGGACTATGGCTGATGAAGAACAGCGTTCAAGTGCTGTCAGTCTTCAACCATGCTATAGACTGCAATCCCAGCTTTATAACGGACTCCAACAGCGTCTCCCTGGCACTGCAGGTGGGGGATCAGGTCTATATACAGCTGTGTCCACACACCTGGGTCTTTGACGACGTTTCCAGTCACACCACTTTCACTGGTCCACTTCTCTTCACTCTTTAATTTGATTGGCCACCTACCTTTTACCTGATAAGGGAGGCAGCTGATTGGCCAATCTCAGTGCTAACCTGTTTCATGGCAGTTTTGTAGTCCATTTCTGTTCAGTTTAATAGAAATGTAATACCATAAGGCATTGTATAAATGGTAAAGTATTTCTATTTCCTTCTGACTCGACTGTATGCTACCGCTACTCACTGGTGAACACCTGCCTGCCTCAGCCATCCCTGTCCATGTAGGGCCAAACAATCTGAAACTACTCAAGTCTGAACAACTCAAAGAAAATCACTGATTCATACTCTACTTCAGTGGGTAAACAAGGCATTATCTCAGGTCCTCTCCTGACTCCACGCTCTCCACATAATCATTTCAGTTGTATGTGCCAGCTGCCAGCCTGGGAGAAGGGCTGTGGTTGTCCATTAAGTATACAATGTCTGAACAATTTCCCAGGTTTCTTACACCACCGGAAATCATTTTTCAGGATGGATTACATCTGAATTAATTTGGCACTAGCTGTCTCTCCTCAAACCTGGCTGGTTAGAAGTAACCTGGTTCCCATCTAACTCAGGTCTGTCAGTAGCTACACGAGGAAGCGCTGCTCATCTAATATGCTGCTCACCTTGACAGCTCCCTCTGATATGACCTCACCAAACGGTGGCCTTGGATTTATTCATTTGAATGCTAGAAGCCGGGTCCAAAAGGTAGATTTTATGGAAGTACTCACAATCACATCACATGTTGACATATGGATCATATGTGAATCCTGATTCAGTCTCCATCCCAGACTCTGATATTCTGCTGTACTGCTACCAAGCATTACTGCAGCTGGAATTAATCAAGTCTGCATAGAAATACTTAAGAGATTTGTCTAGATGATAAACTGCCTTTTAAAATACATGTTGATGAACTAAATGTAAATGTAACAATCTCATATCTTTCTATTTACTCTGATTCACCTTAAATATTTTTTTCTCCTCAACTAAAACTGATTTAAATGTTTGTGTTGCCTGTCTGTGATCATTTTGACCGATTTTTACTTCTTTATAGAACTTAAATGCAGCTGCATGTTTTGACGTGTTGCAGGGCTTGTGCATGGTCTGTAGGTCCCTGGGTTTGGGTATCTGATCGTAGGTAAATCCTCCAGTTTGGTACGTCAGGCATAGCCTGGTTGTACATGACTTGTATGTAAAGCTGGAGAGTAATACATGGTCAGTATTTTGGGGGTGTTACATGGATTAACCACACCTAATGGACAAAAATTATTAACCACACCTAATGGACAAAAATTATTAACCACAGATAATCAAGCATCAACTCAATAGGCCTTAAGTTGCTACAAAACAATACTTTTACCAATCTTCTATGATAATATCCCAAAAATAATGGAAGGGAAACAAATCTGAAATGTCTATGTCTTTGTCTATATGCCTCTGAACAGTTACCTGTGCTGTAAACTTAGATTTTTCTTTAAACAGGACTATAACATAGTACAGAAAAAGGTATCATGATAGAAACAACAGCCACAGTATGTAAGCTGACTTATATATATCTGGGTTTCTGCGCCGGTTTTCCAGTTGCTCCGGGCAACCGGAGGAGAGGAAAAGAACCCACAAACGTCCAGATATTGACCACCAGTATAGATGTACTGGCGCTAGAGTTAGGG
The DNA here is from genome assembly GCA_016801105.1 of Esox niger. NCBI lineage: Eukaryota > Metazoa > Chordata > Actinopteri > Esociformes > Esocidae > Esox > Esox niger. The sequence goes on along the minus strand of JACXGJ010007212.1, from coordinate 18,197 downwards.
GTGCTTTCCTTTGCTTGACAGAGAGTATTGTATTCAAATATTTCACAGTTCGTTCCTCATGCGTCCGTTTCCTCCCGTTCTACTTGGGCAGACACTCTCCTAGAAGGGCTCCCATAGTAACGGCATAAACCGGTTCAGCTCTGAACTCGGCAGTTGTGCTTTGCGTTCCTCTTTTACCCTTGCGTCATACTTTCTCTGTCCTTCCTCCGTGCTCGTGCTCGCGCTCGTGGACGGTCTCGCCTTTCACCTGCTGTCCGCCTGCTCACGGTCCGACTGTCCATTCTCTCCTTCCTCAAACTCAAAGTACAGCTGTCTTTGTCTCTGAAAGTTTAGGTGGATATTGTCTTTTGCAATCAAAATTTAGTGACGTTTGCATGCAAAATACCACACGTGAACAACGCACAAACTCCCAATATTCTCTGTTAAAAGCCCATAGCAAAGAGTGTCATTGTTGACATTAACATAGTTGCAAAGTTGTTTCCTAATGATCAATTAGCCTTTTAAAATTATGAACTTGAATTAGCAAACTCAATGTACCATGGGAACACAGGAGTAATGGTTGCTGATAATGGGCCTCTGTACACCTATGAAGAGATTCCATTATAAATCTGACGTTTCCAGCTACAACAGTCTTTCACAACATTAACAATGTATAGTGTATTTCTGATCAATTTGATGTTATTTTAATGAACAAAAAACTTGCTTTTCTTTCAAAAACAAGGACATTTCTGTGTGACCCCACACTTTTGGTGTGGTAATGGTAGTGTATATTAATCAGGGCCACGGATTTTGTGCTGTGCAATGGTAACACTGCTTTGTTTGAAAGGTTCGCTGGTTTGTATGGTCGTCGAGCGGTCGGATGGTTATTTTACAAAAAATATGTTTTACCCAGTACTACACTATGGAATTTCATGTGCCAATATGTGCCCGTTTCATTAAAACCTATTGCTTGGAATTTCATGGCTAACTGAGTTATTTTAATGATTTTACTTATAGATCATGCACATATAAAAAACATTATATATCCAGCCACAAATATTACTTAAAAAAATTGTTTGTTATTCACAAATATCCCAGACTGCAGTTTAAAGTTAGCTTTCTGTATTTGTGGAGGAGTCTACAACTCAATCACAGGAGCATACATGTTCACACACATCCTTCCATGGGGGAGTTACACCAAAGATCAAAGTGAACTGGCCGAATGCCTCAGGTGTCGAAGACAGTGTCAATAGTTACAGTTCCTTGGCCCACTAGCGTTCTTGTCACTCCCTTTCCATATCTGCTCCCTTTAGCCTGTCTTCACCTCATAAATGGAGGGAGACCAAACAGTCGAGTGAATTCAGCTGCGGTAAATTAGGTGTACCTGATCCCCATCATCCAGGAGAGGTCGCTGTGTGTGTGGCTTTCTCTTGGCTGGCCACTGAGCTCTTATATGATATCCTCCATGGACAACTCACGGGTTCTGCTCAAGCCAGCTCAATCCCATCTATTTCGAGATGTTACAAGACTAAAACCCGCAAATGACATTTAGCAAATTAAATGCGCAGTACTGTACAGAAATCATACGCAGATTAAAGTCAAATAAAAATATATACATTTTCTTTACAAATAAACAACAAAAACGGTTTTAGGTTGAGTTCAGGTGCCTAAGACATTTACATAATACTGTAGACAACCCAACCCAATCGATTGGGGTTCTCCGATTTTGTGTTTTATCTGTGACACAGTTTTATTCGCTTGTCACATATAATTGTTTTCAAAGCCCTCAGCCCGCTGATGAAGAATGGCCAGCTGGTGTTAGCCATCTAACACATAATCAAAATGTGAGCTGGGGAGGATGATTAGCATGATGACAGAGACGCCAATACCAGCCAAGGGCTAACCCCACCGGGACAACTGAGACACAGCGATCCCAGCCAAAGGCTAACCCCACCGGGACAACTGAGAGACAGCGGTCCCAGCCTAAGGCTAACCCCACCGGGACAACTGAGACACAGCGGTTTCAGCCAAAGGCTAACCCCACCGGGACAACTGAGTGACAGTTCTCTCTCAGTTGTAAGTAACCTTAGCTGGTGTGGCAGGATTGTGCGTGGAAGTATGTATCTACAAACATCCATCAAATTAACGATCGGGCAGAGAATGTGTCCAGGCAGTGCGTGACAGAAGCTAACAGACGGTTGAGCCAAAGGCAAGTTTAAGAGTCTATTAGTAAAATTAGCTAGAATGCAGGAACTAATGAAATCTCAGGTAGAGAAGCGGCAAACAAACAACTCCTGTGTTTTCTCGCATCCAACAGGAAGTAACGGTCAAAAACATGTTCATGCAGAAGTCTGGTCTTGTCTAGTCTAAACATTTTTAATGCAGAGAAGAACCGAAAAAGTTTTAGGCTGATTTCCTTTTCTTTGAGTCTAAGGAGGCGCCATGGGCTTTGGAACATTTGGTAAAGATGTCTTTTTTTCTGAAAGTAAACATTAATAATGAATTAATATTACTGTGTTTGTAACATTAATGATAAACAACAGACCCAATTTTAGTTCAGGTTAATGTGTTTCTATATATTCTTTTTCAGAACGTATTTATTTAGATTGCCCCATGCTTATGAAGTATTAAGGATGCACAGACAAGAAAGGTCTTGGTCGATAAAGATAGCCAATATTCATGTAACACAATCAATCAGTACCGATATTTTGTTTTCTGAACCTGTGTACCTTGTCATAAATTGAATAAAACACTGTGGTTCTGATTATGCCTTTTACTTAAACAATTGAAAATTCATTCATAACGTTATCTTCCTATATAACTTATATTTTAATTACAAAACACTCTCCAAAATAGGGCTTATAATGAATGTTTAATGTATAAATTGCAGTACACAAAAATTGGCATCCTGAGTAAATATGAGCAAACAGATTCTTAACTTCTTCTCCTCTTGATCTCAAGGGGACATTCCATTTCTTTAATTGCACAATGCCTTGATATGAATGTAATAATATAATCAAAACTGCTTTAACAAGTTCCTTTGTTCATCTTTGGATAGGGATTAATTTGCTTGAATTAGTGGTGTTTATGAAGATCGTAAAGTGCTCTGACATAGCTTTGGAAGCACGTAATTCTTCTAGGCATCATGTTAACCTTTTAGAACACCAGCAAGTGTGCCAATCTTGCATCATGCACTGCAAGAAAAACCTCCTGTCATGGCAAATCCAAACCTGCCATTGGTCACCAGTGAGGTCCTGACATGTCTTATCTATGGGCCATAGAAGGGTGACATGCTCATGGGAATGGTGGTCATAGACCTTCAGCCATGATGGAAAGGAGATTATGGAGGCAGTTCTATGGTCCACACATGTATTTGTTTCCAACATACAAAACCTTGGTGGTGATTTTGTAGTCTTCATCTGGAACATAGTATATAAAACGATGTTAAATACTGTGTATGCAGTATATTCACCAAATGGTTGAGTGAGGATCAATTAAGTAATCAGCATAGTGATATTAGTAAAAAGTACTTTAAGAATAGAGAAGAAAATCCTATACAAAGTGGTGAAACTGGTGAAACTACATTCTATGAACATTTTATATATCAAAGTGAAACATGACTTTCTAGATGACACACTGATGTGTGTTGTGATGATCTGTTGTGTTTTTCGCATTTAAAGCTGTGAAACATTATCCCATTCTTGTGTAAATGGTACCAAAGCAACTAAAAAAGGAGGAACAGGCTGTTAGAAATTATATTCAAAACCTCAATTTTCCCTTTTTCGTTTCTACCTTTTTCACGCTGTATGATAGTTCCCAGTCCATTATCATAAATAGCCAGTCCCAGACTTCACTCATGGATTTCTTTCACACAGAGAGACTGTCAGACTATGGAGATGACTGAGGGCAATATTTATGCCAATGAAAATGTTGGGAAATTTGGTAATAACAAACCCGGTTTGGGAATCAAGCCCAAGGATGCAGTGATCCCAAAGAGCACAACACAACCTGATACCACAGGTAAGATAAAAACACACTCACACACACACACACACAATTTAGTGTTATTTTACTGGACAAAATCGAGCTTTTCTTTGGAAAAGAACCAAAGAACCAAAGTGATCCCAAATCTTTGAACAGTAGGGTATATATATATATATACATATATATATATATATATACATAACTATTTTATTTAATCAAACATGTATACAACCTTATCTAAAATCATATAAAAATATAGCATTGTTTATATAAAACAGTACCCACAATCATCAAAACTGCAGTGCTAATAAAATACATTTTGATTTCTTTCAGATATTCCATTCAAATGGATAAATGACAGGAATTGCATATAATTGGTTGGTTATATTTACGTGAACATATTCAGCATAATGAATGTCATCCTTTTTTAACACACATAATTAATATAAGGTAATCAAATATAAAAATTATCCAGAAATCAGATTTGTGGAAATCATCAATTGTTTTGAGTAATAATTAGTAAAATAGTTGCAGTCATACTTACTTTGTCCCAAATCATCGTATACAGTAAAAAAAAAAATTACACTTTTTTAATAGAGCACATATCTGTAAAAAGCTGCAGAATTTGTTAATAATAAATAATTGTATATATAGGTTACTGAAAGACAATAACATTTTGATAATTTTGAATTCTTATCCTCCCAATTTCATTAAGACAATCAGTAAATATATATTTCCCTATTAACTATGCTGTGTTGACTAGGCTTTTCCTAACTCCACCATTTGGCGCTGTGAGTTGCATGGTCATGACTGTACTGTATTTACAAACATTCTAAAACCAGCGTTATTATTTACCAGTCTCACAATTTGTACGAAAATGGTTTGCAAGCAAATGGTGTTTCAAGGCATAGACAACCTAGGCAGTCGCCTAGGGCGCCAGCTGCATTGGGGGTGCCGATTGGACGCCCAACCCGCCCTTAAAAAATATAAAAATATAAACGAAATAAAATACATGTATTTATATGTGGGAAATCAATCCATATGTAGTTTTAAATATAAACGTATATACATTAAGTTAAGACCTATTTATTTGTTATGAGTGAGATCTTTGTTGTTCTGAACATTTCAACATTAGAATTTATTATTTTGCAATCAATACGACAGATGCTCTAAAGATGATTTTGGGGAGAGGCCAAGAAGATGCTGCTGCCACCGAAGGAAGACCATCACGACTAGAATCAATGCCCTCTGAGAGTGAGTAGCCCCATCATTCTGTTGTGAGGCTGGTTGGATGTACTGCCAAATTCTTTGAAACGCCTTTGGAGACGGCTTATGGTAGAGAAATTATGGTTCAGTTCACGGGCAACAGCTCTGGTGGACATTTCTACAGTCAGCATGCCAATTTCACGCTCCTGAAAAACGTGTGACATCTGTGGCATTGTGCTGTGTGAGGGAACTGCACATTTTCGAGTGGCCTTTTATTGTGGCCAGCCCAAGGCACACCTGTGTAATACTCAAGCTGTCAGATCAGCATCTTGATATGCCACACCTGTGAGGTGGATGGATCATCTCGGCAAAGGAGAAGCGCTCACTAACACAGATTTAGACAGATTTGTGAACAATATTTGAGAGAAATTGGCCTTTTGTGTACATGGAGAAAGTCTTACATCTTTGAGTTCAGCTTATGATGAATGGGGGCATGAATAAGTGTTTCGTTTATAATTTTTGAAGTGTCTTTTTTCGAACAGCACACTACATTGATTCTCCTTTGTTGTTAAATGTTTTTGAAAATTAAGAAGTGTTATTTCCCCTGAAGTTGGCTTATTCTTTGGGGGGGCAACATTTAGAGATCTCGCCTTGGGCTCCAGATTGCCCAGAGACGCCTCTGGTCACAAGTATAGTTCAAACACAGAATAAGGACAATTTATAATATTTTAGATTTTTCTTCACTATTTGTCTGATCAGGTTCCAACAGCTCATGGAAGAGAGCGTTTGTAATCACTGCAGTGTGTCTGGGGCTGCTGTTTATTATTATGCTGGCTGGGATCATAGTCCTGTCTGTCCAATGTAAGTTCAATGAGTAAAATTATAATCATTGTAATCATTATTAATTTTGGGATAACAATAATAACCTCATTCTAATATTTCTGGAGCTTGTTTTTTATATTTATGTTCACCCTCCTTATACAAAGAAGTCACAGCACTATTCTAATGCATTAATCTACACTGACCAAAATTATAACTGCAACACTTTTGTTTTTCTCCCCATTCACATGAGATGAACTCAAAGATCGTAGAGTTCTAAGTGTTGCATTTTTTATTTTGTTCAGTGTATTTTGAATTGTTAAATAATATCCTAATGTGGTTTACAACACTATAGGCCTTCAGACACAACCTGAGGTAAAGGGAATTTCACCCAATTATGATTTTTATACAAACTATCCATTCAACTTGGTCTATTTCCATTGCATTCCTCAGTCAATCCCATGTGTCTCACTACACAGATGTTCAGTCAAAGGAAGCTCTAGAGTCCAGGGTGGAAGCTCTGGAAAACAGAAATACAGGTGAGTAAAATAAACACTTGTAGGGAAAGCAATTCTGGGGTTTTGCAATGTTTTCTCAGAAGGTACAGCTGTAGGGCCAAATGGAAACAAACCGTTTGCTGAATCTGGTGCAACACATCTTTTCAGTTTTTTTAACCAGTTTTCATCTTATACACTGCGCCTACACAAATACAATTGTTCACAAATTAATTAATAAACATTTAGTAAACAAGTAGGTTGTTATATAGCAGACATCAGCTTCTGCTCATCGCATGGTGAAACCCAGTATGGGGCACTGTTCATTTAACGTTTTTTACCCTTTATTAAAGTAACATCTGTGGTTGGTACATTCTACAGTATTTTATTTCAAATAAATAAGTTCTGTTCCCTCTATTGTTGGTAAAGGTTTCTTTTTCATAAAAAGTTTGTTGGTGTAACCAATTAGTCCTTTCACGTGTCACATTATTTGCAGCAATTACAGGAGTTTTCTAAACACAAGCCGTCCAAGATTAAAATTAAGCACATATTATTGTTATTATAACAATAAAATATGAATATTTAAGGTGAAGTTAATATTCTGCCTTTTAATGTGAAGTGAGTCAGGTGGCGTTTGCTGCTTCTACGGGAGACAGTGAAAACTATGGTCGTTTCAGCGGTACTATTACCATGGTCTACCAGAATGTCTTCATTAACACTGGAGGAGCCTACAACTCAAGCACAGGTAAAGCACCCACAACCCTAACCCAAACCTAACCACAGGTACCACACTTGAACCATAACCTAACCACAGGTTCCTGACCCCAAACCTACCCTTAACCATAACCTAACCACAGGTACCTGACCCCAACCATAACTTTAACCTAACCACAGGTACCTGACCCCAACCATAACCTTAACCCAAACCTAACCACCGATACCTCACCCAACCCTAAACTTAACCCAACCCTAACCGCAGGTGTTGCTGCTCTTCAGTTTAGTCATACTCTCCTTTGTGCTCTTTTCAGTTCACTTTGGTTAAAAAAAAACATTAAAAGGGTGCATTCCCTCTGAGTCCTGCCTCCAGAACCATGACAACCATACATACATTGTATTAATGCCCACTGCTTTTCATGACCCTTAACCTAACCTCTGTACCTTTACACTAACTACTAATGCCTAAATTAAAAGTAACCCTATTGTGAACACTAACCCAAATGTATGTATTCCCCAAAGATACCCTTAAAAGTGATTCTTCAGGGTTTTGATATTTGGGACATTTTCCGAGTTAGACCAACTGGTGCATAGCGTAGCACAATTGTGCTAAGCTAATGATGTGATACACATAGTCTGTCTTTGAACTACATGCAGAAACATGAACATGGTATCCACCTGTTTATCTCTGTGTAAATACAAAAATACCCTGAATGTCAATATCTCAAAGTAGACCGGCCATTTGACAAAAATCTTGATATAGTTTCATCTCCCAGCTCCTCCTGGAGTATGCCTTTGAGCTGGGAGAAGTCTTCATCCTTGTTGGGACTAACCCTTTTTGGGTGGAGCAGAACGATCAGGTTTTACTATATATTTCCTAAAACCCTGAACACACACATACACTAACATTCAGTGATTGAATAATTCAATGCACAGATTTATTTTCTACAACTAATAACACACAGATGTGTATTCATGTGATGCTATGTGACTTTTGTCCTGGAGTTAGTGTATTCAATATGATAGCCGTGCTGATCTGCAGAGTAACCAACCCATGATGGTCTGCAAAACAACTGTCTATCCAGCCTTCGACACAGATTTTTAAACAGCATGGTTATACAATGATATTAGGCCTTCCCATTATGCTAATATCTGGGCGGATCCTTCCCGAATCTCCCACCATTGGTTCACAACCCTCTGGGATCCACCCCTCAAGCCACCTTTCAGTGTTATACAACATATTCTCTGTCAATGATTTTCACTCAATGATTCTCTGATCTTTGAGCTCAGGGCTTTTTTTTAATGCCCCCCCCAAGCCATTCAAGGACAAGACAAATGTCATTCAAGTAAAATATATTGTTAATAGTCACAGGAGTACTGTTGTTCCTCAGGGATTTTCACAGCTCCTGTCAGGGGAGTCTATTTCTTCATGTTCTCTGGACAAGACCTATTCATTGGGACCATGGGAATGTGGCTGATGAAGAACGGTGTTCAAGTGGTATCAATCTTGAGCCATGTTGGAGAATTAAATCTATTATATGAAACGGACTCCAACAGCGTTTCCCTGGGACTGGAGGTGGGGGATCAGGTCTATATACAGTTGTATCCAGACATCTGGATCTTTGAAGACTTTCTTGACAAATCTACTTTCACTGGTCAACTTCTCTTCACTCTCTGATCTGATTTGGCCACTTACATTTTACCTGATGAACGAGGAGGCAGCTGGCAGCTGTTGTAGTCCATTTCTGTTTAGTTTAATCAGTTTATTCAAGAGGACTGAAAATAGTACAATTCATAAATGGTGTTTTATAAATGCAATTGTATTTCCATTTCCTTCAGAATTGGTATAATCAATCCACAACTAATGCCACCCCTGTACCCCTGTAATTCCACTGGGTTCTAAATCAAGGTTATTTGGTGCTTAATCATAGCAGAACCCTTTTCTGTTGTGTATATTGAACAATTTCATTTGAAGCGTTTTATGAAAACCCCTGTTCTTGAGGATCTAAATGAAACTTTGATGGTGCTAAACAAACACCTTCCTGATGTTGAAGAACCAGTAAAATGGTTTTAAATTGGGGGGAAAAAGTATTTGATCCCCTGCTGATTTTGTACATTTGCCTGCTGAACAAGAAATGATCAGTCTATAATTTTAATGGTAGGGTTATTTGAACAGTGAGTGACAGAATAACAACAAAAATCCAGAAAAACACAAATATGGCATAAATGTATCTGAATTTTAATTAGGGAAATAAGTATTTGATCTCCTCTCAATCAGAAAGGTTTCTGTCTCCCAGGTGTCTTTTATACAGGTAACGAGCTGAGATTTGGAGCACACTCTTATAGGGAGTGCTCCTAATCACAGCTTGTTACCTCTATAAAAGACACTTGTCCAGACTCTCCACCATGGCCAAGACCAAAGAGCTGTCCAATGATATCAGGGACAAGATTGTAAACCTACACAAGGCTGGAATGGGCTACAAGACCATTGACAAGCAGCTTGGTGAGAAGGTGACAAAAGTTGGTGCGATTATTCACAAATGGTAGAAACACAAAAGAACTGTCAATCTCCCTCGGTCTGGAGCTTCATGCAAGAACTCACCTCATGGAGTTGCAATGATCATGAGAACGGTGAGGAATCAGCCCAGAACTACTCAGGTGGATCTTGTCAATGATCTCAAGACAGCTGGGACCATAGTCACCTAGTAAACAATTGGTAACACAATACGTTGTGAGGGACTGAAATCCTGCAGCGCCTGCAAGGTCCCCCTGCTCAAGCCAGCACATGTACAGGCCCCTATGAAATTTGCTAATGAACATCTAAATGTTTCAGAGGAGAACTGAGAAGTGTTGTGGTCCAATTAGACCACAATCAAGCTCTTTGGCATCAGCTCAACTCACCGTGTTTGGAGGAAGAGGAATGCTGCCTATGACCCCAAGAACAGCATCCCTACCGTCAAACATGGAGGTGGAAACATTATGCTTTGGGGTTGTTTTTCTGCTAAAGGGACATGACAACTTCACTGCAACAAAGGGCTGATGGACTGGACCATGTAGAGTCAAATCCTGGGTGAGAACCTCCTTCCCTCAGTCAGGGCATTGAAAAAGATTAGTGGATTGGTATTCCAGCATGACAATGACCCAAAACACATGGCCAAGGCAATAAAGGAGAAGCACAAGAAGAAGCACATAAAGGTCCAGGAGTGGCCTAGCCAGTCTCCAGACCTTAATCCCATAGGAAATCTGTGGAGGAAGCTGAAGGTTTGGGTTGCCAACTTTAGCCTCAAAACCTTAATGACAAAACCCCAACCTAACCAACAGACATATATACCCCTCTGTGATGCCAGCAAGGGTTTTACCACCAAGTACTAAGTCATGTTTGGCAGAAGGGTCAAATACAGATTTCCCTCATTAAAATGCAAATCAATTCATAACATTTTTGACATGCGTTTATCAGGATTTTTTAAATTGTTATTCTGTCTCTCACTGTTCAAATAGACCTACCATAAAAATGATATACATTTCTTTATCAGTGGGCAAACATACAAAATCAGCAGTGGATCAAATACTTTTCCCCTCACTCTAAATACAGTGGGGCAAAAAAGTATTTAGTTAGCCACCAATTGTGCAAGTTCTCCCACTTAAAAGATGAGAGAGTCCTGTCATTTTCATCATAGGTACACATCAACTATGAGAGACAAAACGAGAAAAAAATCCAGAGAATCACATTGTAGGATTTTTTATGAATTTATTGGTAAATTCCTTGGTAAAATAAATATTCGGTCACCTAAAAACAAACAAGATTTCTGGCTCTCACAGACCTGTAACTTCTTGTTTAAGAGGCTCCTCTGTCCTCCTCTCGTTACCTGTATTAATGGCACCTGTTTGAACTTGTTATCAGTATAAAAGACACCTGTCCACAACCTCAAACAGTCACACTCCAAACTCCACTATGGCCAAGACCAAAGAGCTGTCAAAGGACACCAGAAACAAAATTGTAGACATGCACCAGGCTGGGAAAACTGAATCTGCAATAGGTAAGCAGCTTGGTGTGAAGAAATCAACTGTGGGAGCAATTATAAGAAAATGGAAGACATACAAGACCACTGATAATCTCCCTCGATCCGGGGCTCCATGCAAGATCTCACCCTGCGGGGTCAAAATGATCACAAGAACGGTGAGAAAAAATCCCAGAACCACACGGGTTCTGCAGAGAGCTGGGACCAAAATAACAAAGTCTACCACCAGTAACACACTACGCCGCCAGGGACTCAAATCCTGCAGTGCCAGACATGTCCCCCTGCTTAAGCCAGTACATTTCCAGGCCCATCTGAGGTTTGCTAGAGAGCATTTGGATGATCCAGAAGAGGATTGGGAGAATGTCATATGGTCAGATGAAATCAAAATTGAACTTTTTGGTACAAATTCAACTTGTCGTGTTTGGAGGAGAAAGAATGCTGAGTTGCATCCAAAGAATACCATACCTATTGTGAAGCATGGGGGTGGAAACATCATGCTTTGGGGCTATTTTTCTGCAAAGGGACCAGGACAACTGATCCGTGTAAAGGAAAAAATGAATGGGGCCATGTATCATGAGATTTTGAGTGAAAACCTCCTTCCATCAGCAAGGTCATTGAAGATGAAACGTGGCTGGGTCTTTCTGCATGACAATGATCCCAAACACACCGCCCGGGCAACCAAGGAGTGGCTTCGTAAGAAGCATTTCAAGGTCCTGGAGTGGCCTGGCCAGTCACCAGATGTCAACCCCATAGAAAATCTTTGGAGGGAGTTGAAAGTCCATGTTGCCCAGCGACAGCCCCAAAACTGCTCTAGAGGAGATCTGCATGGAGGAATGGACCAAAATACCAGCAACAATGTTTGAAAACCTTGTGAAGACTTACAGAAAACATTTGACCTCTGTCATTGCCAAAAAAGGGTATATAACAAAGTATTGAGATGAAATGTTGTTATTGACCATACTTATTTTCCACCATAATTTACCAATGAATTCATTAAAAATCCTACAATGTGATTTTCTGGATATTTTTTCTCATTTTGTCTCTCATAGTTGAAGTGTACCTATAATGAATATTACAGGCCTCTCTCATCTTTTTAAGTGGGAGAACTTGCACAGTTGATGGCTGACTAACTACTTTTTTGCCCCCACTGTATGTTCCTCCACTCAGAGCTCTCTAGCGTGTCAGTACAAAATCTCCCATAGGTCTTCAGTATGGTTGAGATCTGGTGACTGCAAAAGCATTTGTTATGTGACTCCAATCATTTATTCAGTGTTTTTCTTTAATTTGTCACCTGTCTGCGTATTGTTAATATATGATAGTGTAGGAGTGTGCCGAGGGGTTTTCTTAGTTGTACATTGCTTTATAACACCAGCTACCCCAAGGTCCCATTGCTTTATAACACCAGCTACCCTAAGGTCACATTGCTTTATTACACCAGCTACCACAAAGTCACATTGCTTTATAATACCAGCTACCGTAAGGTCACATTGCTTTATAGCACCAGCTACCCCAAGGTCCCATTGCTTTATAACACCAGCTACCCCAAGGTCCCATTGCTTTATAACACCAGCTACCCTAAGGTCCCATTGCTTTATAACACCAGCTACCCCAAGGTCCCATTGCTTTATAACACCAGCTACCCCAAGGTCCCATTGCTTTATAACACCAGCTACCCTAAGGTCCCATTGCTTTATAACACCAGCTACCCCAAGGTCCCATTGCTTTATAAAACCAGCTACCCTTAGGTCCCATTGCTTTATAACACCAGCTACCCGTAAGGTCATGCTATATGGTGGGTATCAGCAGAGAGAGACACTAACCCTAGTGAGAGCTGTGATTGTATCATCTGGAGACATGCACTATGACTGCTGAATAAACATTCAAGAAACCTCTAACCCTGATTCAAGAATTAGTCTGTTTAAATAATGGCTAAACCTGCATTGGAGACGTGCGCAATGTGATGTCATGTGGTGTGCTTAGTTTGTTAATTTAGAGGTCCCAAATTCCAAAGTTGAATGTGGATCCTGTAAATCAAGGTGCTTGGGTCAACAAGGAACAAGGTGTCAGATCAAAAAGAGCAAGGTGCCGGAACAACGAGGAACAAGGTGCCTGATCAAAGAGGAACAAGACTTCGGGTCAAAAAGGAACTTGGTGTCGGGTCAAAAAGGAACATGGTGTCGGGTCAAAAAAGAACATGGTGTTGGATCAAATAGGAAGAAGGTGTTGAATCAAATAGGAACAAGGGGTCGGATCAACAAGGAACAAGGTGTTGGGCCAAACGAGCTATAACAACAGGGCTGGGCTAACATAATACCGGAATTTGCAGAAAAGATAAATATAATGAACACAACACCTGAACAAATATCTGTCATCACTGCAAAAACTGATCTGTGCTCACATCATTAAATGATGGGACTGTCATCAACAACCAAACTCATCTCTAATCATAATTTAAAAAAATAAATCTGATTGTCTTTTAGACTTATTTCTAAAGTTAGTTAACTGTCATTATTCCACCACAGCTGGTAATTCACGCCCTTTTGATGGCCTTTTATCACGTACTGGATGACCTGACAATGCAATTGGCAGTTTTTTATTAATTATATTTTAGTTACTTTTAGGTAGGGTAGGATGTAGGCCTAGGAGTTGGGTTAGGGTGTAGGTCTAAGAGATGGGGTTATGATGCAGGCCTTGGAGATGGGGTAAGGATTTAGAACTAGGAGATGGGGTTAGGATTTTGAACTAGGAGATGGGGTTAGGATTTAGAACTAGGAGATGGGGTTAGGATGTAGAACTAGCAGATGGGGTTAGGACATAGAACTAGGAGATGGGGTTAGGATGTAGGCCTAAGAGGTTGGGTTAGGATTTAGAACTTGGAGATGGGGTTAGGATGTAGGCCTAAGAGGTTGGGTTAGGGTTTAGAACTAGGAGATGGGGATGTAATGCTAACCACTGCCGTTGCGTAGGTACATAGAGTCTGTTCAAAGTTGAACATAATTAAATGTAACAGTAAATGTCTACATTAATGATTGTTTAATCATTCAGGTAATTGGATATAAATGTACTGATGGATAATAGTAAATATTTATCAATGGCAGTGGATTTTTATGATGTCACCTAAACAGGTAACAAGTCATCCTGGGTAACACTCGTCCTGGGTAACTTACAGAGGTGAAAGCTCACTTTTTTCAAATCCTCACACAGAGGTGGGAATTGAACGCACAACCATGACATTGTAAGCAGTTTTTAACAGAAAATGACTACAGTATTTGGTGAACATTTGGGGCTCCGGTTTACATTCTGTACAATAATGTAGTCATGTTTACTTCATGGTCACTTATCGTGACTGATGTCAATGACCCACAGAGTCACGTAATAAACTAAAGTCTATTCACTGTACATGGAACTGTGTCTGTCTGTACTTACCTGTGCTTGAGTTGTAGGCTCCTCCTGTGAGTGTGTCTGTGGTTGAGTTGTGTTAACGAGGATGCTATTATAGTTCAGGATAATGTCCTTGTTGAACGGACCAAGGTCTCCAACGTTCCCCAGAGACCCAGCAAACGCCACGTTTTTCACTTCACAACACCAAACAGAATGTTTCTGAACGCATCTGATATCACAGAATTCATTTCAAGATGTCAAGAAAAACTCCACAACTGTAATAAGTTTATACTTTTCTTATTTCAGGTAAACGGTACCTGTAAATCAGCATCTGAAAAAAAATCTGACGAGAAATGGGCATTGTAGTCGCTGAATATTTGCTCATTTCATTTAAGAAATGGCTCATTTACAAATTTGCTCCGACTTTTGAATCAACTAGCTAACGTTATTCAGTGCGGTGGAGAAGCTAGTTAACGTTAGCTAGGTAATTACAGTACCATTTGAGGGACAGCTTTTTTAGAATTGCAGTTGATTTTCACTTTTAAAAAACTGTCATATACAAATGTCATACCAAATGATTATGGGTATAGTCTCCATACAACCTTCTGCCGTTCATCTTCACATTAATATTTTATTCAGGGACTACTGAGGATGTTACAGCCCTCGTAGAGTATTGCGCACTAGCCAAGTACACACGCATCTCAATCCAGATCCGTTCAATCCAGTCGCGTTCTCTATCCAAGCAACATTGCAAGATCATTTTCCAGGACGATTGGAAAGAACGTTCTTTGCAAGGACACAAGTACGTTCTCAGCGTACTTTGAATTGATAAACAGCCATTGTTTTTATTATTGGTTGTTTTAATGAACACCTTTAGTGGCAACAATTGTGCAGCTCACTTCAATTTACCTTCTTAGATGCTAGAATTTCCAGGGGTTATAATAAGACATCTCCTGAGAGCTAAGATAACATTCATTTAACTTCCCACTTTGAAAGAAGTAATTATCCTTGAGGATCACATACCTTTCCCAGCCTTTGCTGCTTTTGGTTGACCAGTGTGTTCAATGTAGCCATGTAAAAGTACACACTTTGTATGTTATTTGTTAAATTAAACTGTTCCTCTATTGCTGTGACTTAGATGAAGATTGCTGAAGACTATTTTAGGAGCCATTTTGTCAGGAAATGCAAAAGGGACCCAATCTTTCTCACAACTGTATTTTAATCTGTGTGGGATGTGGAGTATTGCTTCAAACAGGACATATTTGGTGATGTTCCCTCATGTAACAACGCAATTGTAGGTTGTGTCATTTATTTTATTATCAAAAGCAAAAGTCAATAATCTTCTTAAATAAGTTAACAAGGGAACACAGTCATCTCACCGTTCTTTCTGTCCAGCAGAGCTGACAGCTTGGTTTCCAAAATGTCTGCCTTGGACTTCAAAGCTGCTTTTAGTCACATTGTCTGTGGGGTACAGTGAGGACGCACAGTAGGAACAAACAGAGTAGACTTGCACAAAACATATCAGATTATCCGGTGTTACAACTCTTTCACGTCCGGGACAGTCAAGCAAGGCTACATCCAACGGGCATCAGAACTGGCGTAACCAGATTCAGTTGGTCCAGCATTGCCACTCTGGTTGTGGGCTCGTCAGATGCCATAGCAGTTGGATCTTTGGGTTGCTCCTTAAAAGCAGACACACGGGCATGAGCTGCTAGTTTTGGTCCAAGGGGATGAAGACAATTCTGCCCATTACTGTATTTAACGCCTGAATAAATGAGTGGAGGAACATTACAAATGACGATGCTTCCACACAGGTGTGCGAGATGATACCATTAAGAAATGACCATCCTGCCAGGCTCTGTGGCATAAATCAAATGCTGAACAGACCCAGTTGCCCTGGCCACGGCGTGCGCGCCCTCTCCACGGTGAGTGCCCTCTCATGAAGCGGGTTGATTGGAAAACAGTTTGTATGGCCTTCTTTCAAGCACTGACCTGTGCTGATAAGTAATTAACCGATTAGAATGTTACTTCTATTAAACGTTGTGGTTATTTGGCATAGCTCTTTTAAAATGATACTTACCAAATGTCACCTTGGATGAGAGCATTTGCTAAATGACTAAAATGTGAAATGCATTCCCATTTTATGTGTGGCACGGTGGTTGGGATATCGATGAATAGTCCAAAACTATAATCTGAATGAAACAGGTTCCTGTGAGCTGTGGCTTCAGGAACAGATATGGAAACGTCTGTTAGAAAAATGAGAACTGATGTTGCAACAAAGAGAACTGATGATGCAGTAATGAAGAACAGGCTAACGCCCTAAGTTGCTAGACAATGAAATAACGCTATTTTTAAAACCAATCGAACAGGAGAGTGCACGCAAGGAAGTGTATCATAAAGTATTTCCTCAACCTTTTAAAGTCAGATTATGCCTTGTCAACATTGAAACAACACAAAACACTTTGTTAATTTCAGTTGTACACCGGTCAGAAAAATATCAATATTATTTACATCATTCCAGGGGCCAATTGATTTCCCAACTGCATTTCATTTGTCTCTATTCACAAACACAGGGTCAAACCAAAACTTTCCTTTTGCATTTGATTAAACCCAGGGCCTTGTAGATTAGAGCATCCTATTCATTACCCACATCTCCAGGCAACACAGCATACAGCTGCCGTTTAGTTTGATAAATTTAACTCTAATGGAATAAGCGCAGAGTTAATGTAACTCTCCCTGAGAACAGTTAATGCCCACAGATTATTTTAATGTCAGATTAAATGTTTTCAGGGTTGTTTAGAACTCTGTTAAAAGTTGTATTACTCTATTCAAATTCAACTCAAAATGCGTGTCTACCACGACAAATAGTGAAAAAAATAGTGGCTACCATATAAGACACTGAATCCACCCTAAATACAGTCTTTAATAGCACTGCTTGAGAAATCAAACATTCCACAAAGCGACCCGCCCTTTAGTAAGGGACATTATTGTGGTCAGGGACATCCTGTTGTAATGGACATTATTGTGGTCAGGGACATCCTGTTGTAATGGACATTATTGTGGTCAGGGACAGCCTGTTGTAGTGGACATTGTGGTCAGGGACAGCCTGTTGTAGTGGACAATATTGTGGTCAGAGACAGCCTGTTGTAGTGGACATTATTGTGCTCAGGGACATCCTGTTGTAGTGGACATTATTGTGCTCAGGGACATCCTGTTGTAGTGGACATCATTGTGGTCAGGGACAGCCTGTTGTAGTGGACATTATTGTGCTCAGGGACATCCTGTTGTAGTGGACATTATTGTGGTCAGGGACAGCCTGTTGTAGTGGACATCATTGTGGTCAGGGACATCCTGTTGTAGTGGACAATATTGTGGTCAGGGACAGCCTGTTGTAGTGGACATTATTGTGCTCAGGGACAGCCTGTTGTAGTGGACATCATTGTGGTCAGGGACAGCCTTTTGTAGTGGACATCTTAATGTGGTCAGGGACATCCTAGTGGACATCTATGTGGTCAGGGACATCCTAGTGGACATCTATGTGGTCAGGGACATCCTAGTGGACATCTTTATGTGGTCAGGGACATCCTAGTGGACATTTTTG
>JACXGJ010007211.1:19031-31407 GCA_016801105.1 Esox niger | reverse complement strand
ACCCAGACCGCCCCGACCCAGACGGTGACACCCAGACCGCCCCGACCCAGACAGTGACAGCCAGACCGCCCCGACCCAGGCAGTGACAGCCAGACCGCCCCGACCCAGACAGTGACACCCAGACCGCCAGACCGCCCCGACCCAGACAGTGACACCCAGACCGCCCCGACCCAGGAGGTGACACCCAAATCGCCGGGTTGCCCCGTCCCAGGTGGTGACACCCAGATCGCCGGGTTGCCCGGACCCAGGCGGTGACACCCAGACTGTCGGGCCGTCCTGACCCAGACGGTGACACCAAGACCGCCGGGCCACCCCAGGACACGTGGTGACACGGGGCCACTTTCATTGTACATTGCTCCGCACGTATTGTATGCCATATTCCGAATGTCTCCTTACGGGTGTCTCTCACAACACACCACAACAAATCCCCAGAGAAAATGTGTGTGTGAATGTGTGCAATGTTATGTGTGATAATTGTTGTTCCCCTCCAGTCTCTCATGACGACTCACTCAACAACATGATTTGCCGCAGCATGTGGCCCTAATAGGCTTAGGGCCACGCTATGGTATGGAATTGAAAGAAATCAGGGTGGATTAAGGAAATCTCTGCAGTTAGCACTTTATTCCTGCTTTTATTAGTCACTCCAAGAGTTTGCCATTTACATTTTAGAAGGTATTACACAATGTGTATTGTGCAAGGTTAGAGATACAGGATCCTTTTGGAAACTCTTACAAGTTAAGAAGCTTGGATTGGCATCGGGGAATGTGCCCACAACAGACGTTCTGGCTCTCTAGTTAAATCTGTGTGCGACACATTGGGAAGCGTATGCTACTGACATTCCCCTAATATTTCGTCCTGTCACCTCATGGGGCAGCCATGTAGTGTGGTAATCAACGTGTATTACCAAGACTCGAGAAGCTGCATTACCAAGACAATCACACGTCCCCTTGTGTGTCACTGAGCCACGTGTTAAGTTCGGTTTGCTGCTGTATCTGGTGAATTGAGCCTTTTGGCGGGGTTGTGATCGGCGTACGTTGGGACACGAAACGCCTCGCAATGTTTGACAAGATCGACCACTCGGCCGCGGCGTTCTGGACACGGCTGTGGCAGGCGTGTTACTGGCAGTGTGCTATAAGTTGCTTGGACGGTGTACAGAAGGACCACGAGCAGGTATGTATGAGCTGTTTTTTATTCACAGAATTGATCAGGCTAAAATGTTGGATGAACAGGCTAAATGCAAAGTACAGCTAAAGAGCAAGGAACGAAACATGAGAATCACACACCGTGTAACTGTTGGTTTGAGCTGTCAGGACCCCCGTCCATCATTAATAATCCGGTTATTTCGCTCAGAAGATGTTCGTTTTGGGGGCTCATCAAAACAGAGCCCCATGGACTCACAACTGGGACTGTTGAGACTCACTTGTCTTTCATCCTCGTTTGTGTGTTTGGCTCAGACCAAGATGTGAAATCAAAAAGCTGAAAACTCCATTAGGACCATGGAGTGTATCACACGGTAAGACAATGCCAGACAGCGTGGTAAATCATGAGCCCCCAGGTTTGTGTGGGGGGGCTGGGCAACAATAGGTACAGTGTATCGGGCCTGGGGTGCTTTCGGGCGTCCCTGGGGAGGCGACCGTAAGGGGCGGGGTTAAGCGCCCTCATCCACTGTCAACAGGGCTCGGAAATGCGCACCTGTCAGAAATGATTGCCGAAGCCTCATCGCCATGCTGCCAGAGTAGCGTCCTAACGCACAACTTGTCTGATTTGTGTCCCGACTCCATTTAAATGGTCCCTTGGCAACTTGACCTGGTACTAAATTGTTACAGTTAAAGCGATGTGTGGTTAGTTTGGCACTGGCGTTTCCACACTCGCACACTGGGAGACGTACAAATTTGCTAACACTGACTGTATTGTTTAGTGTGAACAAGTGCTCTCCAGACTGTTTTCCACCCCTGTAATCAATTTGGTTGGGATAGTGGTAAGACTGACAGCTTGGCTCCTCAATTTATATGGTGCAATGAATCAAGTCATTTCGGTTATCACAGCAGTAATTCATGTATAGCTCGTTCTCCAAAAGCAATTAAAAAAATGACTGAAGTAAATACATAACATGCTGTATAAATGTAATGCAATAAAAAAACACATTAAAACACTTTTTGTCTTCATCAGCTTTGAAACCTTCTGATACGTCAACGAGGTCACACAAAATGGGCTTCAGAACGATCCATCAAAATCCACAGCTCAACCGGGCCCTGTGAAACCCGGCAGGTGCTGAACACTTGTCTGTGGAATGCCAGCAGGTCAGTGCAGACGGACCTCCCAGCACTGACGTCCACCATGTTGATCGATTCTGTCTGCTGGTCTCTCCAGCGCCGTGCCCTCTCCATTTAACCTCTGGTCTGACCCTTACCGGCCGCTTTCACACATGCAGCCCAAATCAGATCCCATTTCCTCAAACTGATCTTTTTTCTAAAAACAGCCTTCGAGGTGTTAAAGCAGCGGCTCAACATTTTGATGTAGAATAACCTTGGGGGTAGAGGTATTTAATAATAACAAATGTGAACATTTCCTTTAGAATAAAACGGCACGGTTAGGGTGTTGTTGGGCTTTGATTTGTCCTTTGATGCACATCCTGCCAGGATGTTCTGCTTCTTATCACACTGCTTGCTCAACCAGGAAGTATTAGCGTCAACCTACACTGACGAGAGTGCCTGGTTTTGACCGACCACCACGACTGAGACCTTGGGCGGCCGACGCACTAAACAACATGGAAAGGTCGCTGACTCAATTTGTAAACGCCCCTCGACACACTCCCGTGCACTGTGGCTAGGATTAGAACCCTGGTTATACTGGTGCAGCCGTACAAGTGTTGCATTCGGCAGCCCTCATGTAACGTGTCCAAGTACGAATTAGCTCATGTTTGTCCACATGACGTCAACCAGCTATACGTTCAAAGGTTGACATACAATACAAAAATACTGAAATATTGTGGACATTACGACAAAACGTTGTTCCTTATCCAACCCCCCGTCCCCCCCGTCCCCCGTCTGTGACATTGTCCCTTTTCCGCCGGTCGCTTTTGTTGATCCGGGCTACATTTCAGCATAGTGCTGGAGTTTGCTCTTTGACATTGGGGCTCAGTAAGTTATGTAAATCCCAGATTGAGCGAGGGGTCGGGAACAGATAAAACCTGAGCTAAGTGGATTAGCCTTAATTACATTAATATTGTGTCTCTGTGTGTGACCTTATCGGGCCATCCCTCACCGTGTGGCAGACAGGCTCCGGTTCACCGAGAGATAACTCCTTGGATGATACCGGTGATCACACACACACACACACACACACACACAAACACACACGCACGCACACACATGTGAGAATTATCTCTGGGTGAACTGGAGCCTGTCTGCATGTGCCCCCCCAAACACACACACACACACACACACACACACATTACAGCACACTGATTGGCCTTTGTGACACACACACACACACACAAAGTCCACCATGTTTAAGCTCAGCAATAGAAGAAGTATGATAACAGTTGCAGCGGATGGCCATGGAGTGGCACCATCCTCCCTGGATGAAACGCCATTTAAAAGCTTATGAAGCTCTCACTGGCCTCCCAATTAGACAGTTAGGATAATGTTAACACTTGGCTGGTGGGTGGATTCATAAATCCCTGATATTCTATTTGGGGCCCAGTGTGATAGCCAGTATCAGATCTGAATCACCTCGGGTCAGCGCCAAGTTTGAGTCCCAAATGAAACAATTCACAGCAGAGCACTTTTTTATTTCCACCAATCCGTGTGTAGTGCAAAAGTAGTAGACTACAGAGGGCGTAGGGTGCAATTTGCGGTGTGGACACAGCCTCCGCTCTTTTATCCCCGGTCATAATGCAGATTAATGCTGCCTTTCTCCTTTTGCCTGCCATCACCGCAGGAAATTAAGATGAATAATCTCCATTTAGGGGTGTTCTGTGAGTGGGATAATCCCCAATTTCCTCTCTTCTCTTTAGAAAATCAGATCATGTGGAAAGTGTCATGGGTAGCTGCGCTGTCATAGTTATCATGAAAACAAAATCGTGGTGTGGCAACGCTCACCAAATTCTATGACTTTAACCATTCTATAAGTGCAAGTAATTAATCATTATAACTATTGTTTTTCTTTCTGACTATTCCATTCAGAATATAAGGGTCAAACGTGCCTACACTACAGTACAATCACTGGTATAATATTTTCCCCATTTTCATAAAAGCAAACATTTTGTTATTGGCATTTCAACACTGGTGTTTGCAATTGTAACGGTACAGATTTGACTGCAATCATTATTTTGGAATCAGAGCGTAGTCTCTGATTCAGAGACCGAATCAGTAAAGCGATTAGCCCTCCCGCTGATTGTGAGCAGGGTTCGTTTACATTTGCATCTACTTAGCAAATTAAACTGGCAGTCTGTCTGATATCATCTGTTCAAACCTAGTCCCAAGGCTATGGATGGTATTTGCGAGGACAGAACTCCCCAAATGTTCTGTAAATAGACCGCAGCCATTTTTATAGCGACACACAATAACAGGACAATGTTAATAACATGGCTTTCACTTGCAGGACGGTTTAAAACATTGTCCTTACATATTTTCTACGTGAAAAAACAAATAAATTAAACGGCATAAAACATTCTCCATACAAATGTTACAGCTGAAATTGCAATAAATTCAGTGTTGTCTTATCTTTTTAGTAAGGGTTTCAAATGCAACAGTTGTTCGCTAATCTGCTAACGCACTCCCTGCTCTTCTAGAAAGAGCATTTCGACTGTCTGAAGTTGAAGTGTAATGCAGTTAATGGGTGACAATGAAACAAACATCCTGGGTGTGGGCGGGGCACCCCCGGGCTGTCAGCCCACTGAAAGGCTCTAATAAGCAGTGTGTAAATCCAAGGCGTCTTTGCTGGTGGTCTATGACAGCTTTCCCATATATGACAAATCCACCATTTTGGAGAATAGGCTAACTAGTATAATTATTGCAGTAGCTTCCATTACAAGTTAGGCGATTCAAAAGTGGCTAGCCATGACTATTACCTAAGTAGTAATATTTGGTCAAACTTGGCATCCAAGACATAAGTCTAGCAAGTCGGTTTGCACCGGATTTTGTAGTTAGCTAGTGTAACAAAACAAAAACCTGGATTGAACTACATAACTGATTTGAAGAGGTTTCACGACTGAATGATTTTGTGGCAAAGGGAAGCATATGGTTGCTAATTTACTGAATTGGCAAACTTATTTAAGGTAAGTTATGCGGGTGCACACTGGCTGTACTTTACGTGTGCTTTAATCTTGCAAACGTACACCCGATAATTTTCTTGTTTTGCAACTAGCATTCCTTGTGCACAGCGCATATAAGCACACACCAGACCTTTCAGGCCTACAAGAATGACCACCATTAAAAGTGTATAGGAAAAGTATTTACTGATTTAGTTATAACAAACCGGTTCCCTTGGCAGCTTCTATACATGCATCTCAGCGCTTTGTTAACGACACCTTAGCCTTGCGATTTTAAAAAAAGTGTTTGAAGGTTTAATGTTCAATAATCGTAACGTAACCACATTTAAGCCTGAGTCTGCTACATGAACCGAGATGCTAACCTGCTACAATACTCAATGCATTGTTACTTTGGAAAGCAAGCTAGCTTCTTAGCTACCGTGTTAACGTCGGAGTCAGATCAGTATGAAGGTGCATAGTATACCGACATGATATACGAGATGATTGTTTGGTCGCCTATGTGGATTAATACAATAAGTATTGCGCTGGAATAAGGTATTCCCTCCGAGGCCAAGTTGGACACAGACTTCCGCACGTTAGGACTGAAGGGTTTAGCAAAGAGATCGTCTGTTATGCAGTACGATAGTGAGGTGTTTTGGAAAAACGCATTAGCACAATGTTTGACTTTTAATACAATTGACTAAGTATAATTAGCTAAAGCTGTCTGAGTTATTGAATTGGTACTTATTATGACTTGGTACTGCTTGGCACTATTTCAACCTGAATTGGTGCAGATCATTATTTTGTGTCCGCAGAGATGACAACAGCTGATCTTTGTATTTACCTGGCAGGAAACAGAATTATACTTTTTGTCGTAAAGCGGAAGCCTATCCCCCTAAACGAGGATTCTTCTCCAGTCTCTGGCACCATTTTATCATGTGATGCCGTGCGTGTTCGGTTGGTGGGGAAACCATCCAGTCGGTAAAAGGTAAATTCCAGCAATTGGACGAGCGGTGTGTAGATATGTGTGCATTGGCATAGATATTTGTGTAAAGGGTGTGGGCCTATGAACAGTGATGTGGGTAGCAGAGCACACACACACACCCCTTCCCTCCTAGGTAGGGTGAAACAAATCCATTTTTAATAAGGGTTGTACCTAATAATCCTCTCAGCACCGGCAGCAGGTGAGGACCAACATATGGGATGAGCTGAAGGAGGACAACAACTACAGCAGCTGTTTGTTGTAGCCGAGCCAGTGAGTTACGGAGCACACTGTGTGTAACTGGGCTGTGGTCCAAAACGAGGAGGCAGCCGGGAAAACACACACACACACACACTATTGCACGGGCTGTCCTTGAAGCAAATGAGCGGTGAAAAGAAAATCACTCTCTTGTTTACTCCGGGGAGGAGAGAAAAATAAGAGAGCTTTGGCCTCTGGACCAACAACACAATGTTCTGTCTTTATGGGTCAGTGTTCATAGGTGGTCTTCTATTTGTCGCCCGGCGCTCTCTACAATTGAGGCTAAGGCCGGCTTATGTTTAACGTAGTGGATGCTTAGCAGTGAATACATTTCACTGAATACTGAGACAAGACAAATGTTCGGGCCGAGTCAGTGGGCTAGAAACAGAGTGAGGACGTACATTACACCACTGCGCTCGCATTGGTCACTTCACGCTCTGAGCAGAAGCCATTCAGGTGAGTGGCTCCGAATGCATGTTTGTTGGAATCTCAGGAGGTCTTTGCCACTCTCTACATCCTGATTGTCTGAAATAGGGATATTGGTGGAAAAATGGGAAGCCATGCTCCCCATTTCCTTCCTTCTCTCTTTCAACCCTTTTGTCAGCCTTCTCTTCTGAAGTGTGAAGAATGATCTCTTAAATGAAATCAAGGGAAGTATTCGACAGAATCCAGTTTAATGGGGTGACAAAATGAATCACAACTGCTCAAGGCATCCATCACATGGTACGAGATGACCACAAATGATCTGTGAACCACTATATATTGATTACTCATGTACTACAAGTGTCGGATTTAATGTCAGAGCGCCGCAAAAAGCCAGCCAAGACAGCTGGGGCCTTAACTCTTCTTTGATAGATTTTAATGGTGAATTATTGATTTCTGTCCAGCCAAGGTCTGCCAGTAGGGGCCGAAGTCATTTGTTGGATAATGCCGGACAACCAGTTTGCTAGTCACAATCAATCATTTTGGCAACTGTGCAGCAAAAAAAAAAAATGAAAAAAGGAAGGAAAAAGATAAGAAATTCTGAGTGAAGCACCTTGGACCCTAATACAATTCCTGTTGACTGTGGATCTTTTACAGAAACCTGTAAAGAAAAAGGCTTGCCTTTACCTGAAGGAAATGAATGGAAAATATGTATCGTGCGTAAGTTTATTGAGTGGAGACAGTACTGCAAATCGCATCTGACGTGAAATAGTTTGAGTGCCTGAGAGAGTGAAAATGAGCATCTAGCTATAGGTAGAAAAAAAAGTGGCGCTCTATGTTTTATTTAAACATCCTTGGCGGAGAGACAGGTGTGACTGGAGGTTCAGGTAATCTGTTGTGTTACAACTCAGTGCCTGTTCTCCCCCATCCACACAGATAACACACCGGCTCTAATAGGAACCCATCAATCACAATAAGCTTCCAATTTCGCCCGTGTCTCCACACTCCCGGCCACTGTTTAAAGCTCCCTAATACCGGTGATAACATAGTTCTATGACTCCGATAGCACTCGCCCATCTACCTCAGCCGCTCTCAGGGTCACACTCGTGCTCATTCCCGGGCCTGCGAAGTCAGCATCTCTTTTTACGCGTTTTGAAATTAATATGGGGGGGGGAATGTGACAAGTAGGCGGAGGAGACGAGGGGCCCGGCGGGGGATCGAGCTGCCGGCAACGGGGAAGAGAGAAAGAGGGAAAGGGTTTTTTGTGAGTGGGAGACTTGAGAGACCGGTAGCTTGTCAGAGCGCAGAGTACACAGATGCGCGGGGGATAATAGCTGATTTGGTTTTGATTATCTTGCTTACCTAATGATCTTTGCTCCAGTGCCCAGCTCAATTGCACTCGTAGGGGGAGAGGCTTTCCATTAGGGTGTCAAGGAGGCTGGAATCGTTATCTGAGGGAGGGCCCAATGCACAACAACCTCTTCTGTGCTTGTATTTAAACGGTGTGTGCGTGTGTGTGTGTGTGTGTGTGAGGTAGAGAGTGAGGGAGAAAGCGCGAGCTAAACAATGAGATTGAGATTGATAGGTAGATTCAATGTGGCTGGCTTTACCGTGCCTTCATTAAAAGGCCCCGGTGAAATGAGCTTCGGACACCCACTAATGCTGCCTCAGAGTCATTTTCGTTGTGTGAATTAACAAATTAGAGTTCAACTGAAGGAGGCCGGGGGAAAGAAATGTTCACTTAAGTCAATGCAGATAATATGGTAGCAATGTTTCCATGGAAATGATTATTATTTCCTACTGTTACGGTTTGTTTTTTCTCTGTTCAAATCTTCACTCAGCATTTTGTTGATCCTTTGTCTGAACGGACCTCCACCTGTCAAATAGTTGTTGAACGGTATTTTCTGAACAGCCAGAAGGGGGCACAAAATCACAAGTTTATCTACGATGGTCAACCCTCCACGTTTATGCTACTGTAGAGGAAAGCCAGGGTAGAACAGAAGTGAACTGCTGTGCTAGGTTGACACACGGCTTTAGTGACTATCACCAAAATAATCCAGTCGTATTGGCTGTAATCTTACTGACTATTACTTTTAACAATGAAATGGAACTATTAAATATTAAGGTAAAATTAGGGCAGTTACTGTATGTTTTTTTTAATAGAAATTTCTTTTTGGATACATGTGAAGCAAATGCCTGAATTAATTAAATTTTTCCCTGAAAACAAACAGCATTATAGACTGAGTTGTGTTGCAGTGAATTGTATTTCAGGATGAGGAGAATATTATTTTATGAATTTCAATTTTAGGAACTACAATTTTTAATTATTGTTATGTTGTTTACAGATTATACTATACGTTTCCCTAAAATCTAGTACTTTGTGTTAAAAGGAGTTTTAAGTCATTTTCAATAATAATATTACTGTCAAAACTGTCTGCATGTTCTTTATTGGCTGTGACATTAATAACTTGTTTTCTTTGCCCCTCTAATCCTGTGTATATCTTGTAATCCTAGAGAATATAACGTGGGAATTATATTCCTTTTGGAAGTACAGTGCAGTGATATGTAACATTTTGACTGCCATAAGAACAGGCTTCATTTGACAAAGATAAAAATCAAACAAATAGTGTGTCTGTGTGTCTATGTGTGTCTATGTGTGTCTATGTGTGTCTATGTGTGTCTATGTGTGTCTATGTGTGTCTGTGTGTGTCTGTGTGTGTCTGTGTGTGTCTGTGTGTGTCTGTGACAGAAAGTACAAAATATGTATTAGATTGTCTGTGTTTTTTTGTGCCACCTGTGTGTCCAGTAATCAATTTAGCCTTTCAACAATAATCATTGGTCAGGTTACGTAGATAAAAGCCTACTTCCTCTGTAGGTTTGTCACCTTTTGTGTCCAGCGCATTGGCTGTCTGAACCTGTCAATCAAGTCATTGAACGGGAGTCATGCCACCATGTTGTCAAAGCAACAGGACAATAACAGTGTAGTAGCCAGGGCTTAACCCTTTAAAGGGGTCATATTAATAAGATGTTTTATTAAGCTATGGGATGATTTCTAGCCAATTTCCAACCAAAATAACTGGCTGCACAGTGCTTTGCGGCTTACAAAAAGTTCCTAAACGTTGAAAGTTATGTTAATTTCTTTTAATTATATTTCAAATATATTTTTGAAATTTCATTAAAGGAAATTGAAAAATTCTAATAAGCAGTTGGACTACACACGCACACACGCACACACGCACACACGCACACACGCGCACACGCGCACACACACACACACACACACACACAGTTCAGTCATTATTGATTCAGTCTAGACACATGGGGTGGAAAACATTTGTCGTATTTTCAGGTTTTGTTAACTCCTCAAACAGACCAGGGGTTGAGAGGAAAGCGAGAGGACGGCTAGCGCAGATCGGGTTATTGCAGTTAGCCAAGCACAGACACATCAAAGTGAAGACTTTGTTTGGGAGGAACAATGGTTGCCGTCACACTGGAGGGATCTGAGTGTTGTTGCATGTTTGCTGCCCTGAATCCCCACAGACAGCAGAATCACTGGCTTATCAAACCAGCAGATGCTGCAAACCTGGAGCTGTTATTCAGACCATGCTGAATTCTACAAGCTGAGCAACCAGAAGTAAAATAAGATTAAAAAAGGCCACAGAAGTAGTGAAAAAAAGTATATTTATTTTAAAGATTTTTTTTCTCGCATGGCAAATCTTGTTTATAATTATAGCATTTCTTGCAGTGCAATTTGACAGTTTGTATATTACTTACGCACTAGTGAAACGTACATAGAACTAATATATTATATATTTTCAAATGCCTCGTTTCTTTTAAGCACGTTGAGGAGAAATCCCACAGCTGAAGGAAATTCATGTGGATATCATACACTGGCAACATGCATAGGTCTGTAGTGTGATTTGACTGACTGAAGACAAATGGTTTCTGTGTTTGAGAGAGAAATCTATGTTTGGGAGCATGTGGGATTGTCATTACTACGTGATGTGCAATGCCGACATTCTCATAACCTCTATGACGCTTCAGTTATGGAGGTAGAGAAGACTGGCCTTCTTAGAGACACAACAAAACCCAGCCAAGACCTGGTACTATCATTTGAACCATAGAGCGAGGAATAGAAAGTTACAGAGGGGGAGATGGACAGAGGGAGGAGAGAGGGAGAACGAAAGGTCCTCTATGCACTATTCAGTATTGCTCTACTTTGCTTTCCACTTCAGCGCTTTCAAATATTTCCTAAAAGTGCAAGATAATGCACATTATCACTGAATATCTTCCATGTCTTCTGATTTTCTGAAAGTGACACACTTGTCAAAAGGTTCAGTATAGGCCTTCAGGATATCGGTTCCAAAATCAATGGTCTTTGTCAACATACATTGTTGTGTATTTTTACAATGAATAGTGAACAGTAAAAAGTTTTAAACCCTCGAATGGTGTGTTTGTGCGTGTGTGTTTGTGCGTGTGTGTACGGCAGGGGTGTGTTAAGATATTGGCTCCGGTGGTTCTTCGTTCGATAACCAATGACACCACATAATTCATGTCAATGCTTTAATTACCCAAACGAAAAACAAGTGCCCTCCTTCCATCCAGCTTTGTATCTCTTCTCCCTGAAGAAATAGTTCCTTCGAAAGACTGACAGAAATCACTGGAGCACCCTGTCCGTCTGTGTTCGGTCCAATCACCGAGGAGGGAACCGATAAGAGGACTGTGGATTGACAGATGGGTGTCATCAGGGACTCGATCAGGTAGACCAGGCTCCTCTGGCCTGCTAATCACTGAAGTCTAGATCCCTGGTAACAGGGGCTACTGTTAAATGGAAATGCCATTGATCTGGAAGGTCTGCTAATGTGAGCTCATTACTGAATTAATGACGCCTTGGTTAGTTAAAACAAGAGAGAGGAGGGATCTGAACCGAGAGGGGTGGGGGGGTGATGTGTGGGGTAGGGTCATTAACACAACATCTGCAGAGAATTGCAGGGATCACATGGCATGACCTTTGGCAATTATGGTTATTCTTCCAGGAGAGAAAGATGATGGTCCACAACTGTTTCCAGTGATTTGCGGTAAAGGTTATGAAGGGGTGTTAGTCTCATAGTGCTGTCTCTGTCTAAATGGATATTCCAGCATAGGAATTGGACCATGGAGTCTCCGTACTCTGCTGTGAAAAAATTCTCCCATCATACAGTGATACAGCGATGGTTCTCTATGTATTGCGTTATTAATATGTGCATATTTTATGGCCAAGAGCTTAATGTTTATTCTTCAGTCAGTGGTGATGGATACATCCATCAAAAGTTTAGCATTTATTATTTTGTCATTTAATTCATACTATTGTATGATATATGTCTATATATATATATATATATATATATATATATATATATATATATATATATATATATATATATATATATATATATATATATATATATATATATATATAT
>JACXGJ010007211.1:0-18931 GCA_016801105.1 Esox niger | reverse complement strand
TCGCTTGTGTTGTGTTTCTAACAAACCAGACAAATGTTTCCACCTCGACAAAACAGGAGACCATACCTCACAGAGGCTTTGTAAAAGGCGACAACCAATATCAGGCCTTATCTGCTCCAGCAGTGCCGACGAAAGTGCAACTGTGAGGGTTAACTTACCGCGCAGTGGGAAGCAGTGTTGACTAACCCCGCGGCAGGCGGGGTTAAAGACATTTCTCCGTGTGGTAACCCCCGACACCGGCGGAGGCCGCCACCCACCTCTGACATCATGACGGCACATCCATGACACAGATGGCAGGTCAGTCGTCCACTACACAATATGGCACATAATGATCTTTGTCTCCACAAACCTAGCATCATTTAATGACTTGAATGACCCTCCTCCAGTTGGAGGAAATGATTTGGTTTCTGAAGGATGACAGAACCGAAGCCCTTCTGAATACTCCCCAAGTATTCATTACACATACAAAAGAAGAGGAGCCGCTCAAATGACTCTCACCTTGCAACCGTTTGTGAGCAGGATCGCGGGGTCTTACACGCCACTGGTCATCCCATTCAGCTCTCCCCTTGTCACACGGGCCATTTGCATGAGATAAGAGCCCAGAGACAAAAGCTGGGAAGGTATGAATGAATAAACACGGTTGCTTTTTGATCACCAACATAGCGTCCCCGGGCAGGACTGGAAAACTCATCCCGCAAGTTAAAAGGCAGCCCCGTTGTCAATTGTCTTCAACTCCAACGAGGCTCCCTATCTGTCGGATGCTGGGCTTAATCATTTCCTGATGCTGGTTGGTCTCATATGTCTGGCTACCATTGAAATTTTCAGACTGAATAATAAATCAATAGTTAAGGGACCCTGACATTAAGAAGACAGTTTGGGCTTTCCACCAATGTCCTTTCACGGGAAAAAAATGTCCTTTAAAAGTTTCCCAAAGAAGATTTTAATTGAAGTTGATTGAGCGCTCTTCTCTCCATGCCTTTTTTCCACCCAGCAGGTGGTAGCTTGTTCTCTGACAGCAAGAGAGATTGTCTTTACTGTGTGTGTGTGTGTGTGTGTGTGTGTGTGTGTGTGTGTGTGTGTGTGTGTGTGTGTGTGTGTGTGTGTGTGTGTGTGTGTGTGTACACACACGTGGCCGTTCATGTGTACGTGTGTGCGAGTGGGTGGTTGTGGGTATGTGAGGGGAAAGAGGGAAGCTGACTTAACAAGAGCAGAATTGATGTTGTTTTGGGTGGAACATCGTCTTGATGGTTCCAAGTATTGCTGACATTCAATTCCACAAAATATTGAGGTGGATTTTAAAGGTCAAGAGCAAGGGTAAGAACCCACAACATGATCTATGTGAGAGGGGAGCTTAGCATCCAACCATATGTGGTAAGCCCTGAAAACCCCTGTGGGGTTTTAGGATTCAGATATGTTTTTAGGATTGAATAGATACACTTCATGTTTGCGCTTCACGCTAACTTTTACCTCACGTCTTTTTTTGCTTGTTATTTTGTTTGTGTATGTGATGACAGTCAGAGGGCCGTAGGAAAAAGCGAGTTCAGTCCAGAACAATCTGTATGAATTAATAAAATAATGAATAAATCAGTACATCTACACAGCCCCATCTGGGCGTCAGGTGTCATAAGGGAGGACCAAAAGCATTCGTCTGAAGACGCGGGTATTGACTGTTCAGCCTTATTTAAGTAGTATTTACGACAGAGGTACTCAGACAGTCACTCCAGACCGGCACCTAGCTGTTGTGTTTAAAGTTGACCAGGGGATCCAGAGAAACCTCTAGAGATTCCTCAGACTGTGGCTTTGATTGTTAGTCACAGGCATTTGGATTACGGTGGGCCTTTCTGTCACCTAATGTTTTAATAGATCTCAAATCCCTGTGTTTGAGTTCGTTGTGCAGAAGGCTGTGACAAATTCTGGGTCGTAGTGACCCAATGGGCCGGGCCTAGGACACCTCAACTGTCACTGTGGGCTTGGTGAGGAGCCAGAGGGATTAGGCTTCCAGGACCAGAAGTGGCTAACGTCCTTCAAAATGGCCGTCAGATCGCCCTCGTTACGCATCTCAGCTCCAGTGTTTGTATGTCGGTGGTTTGGTGCGCCTTGAGAAACTCAGGCGTGTGGCCGGAGCGTTCCAGGCGGACTTAAACATTTCAACGCTCAGATCTCAATGCGACCAGAGAAATGTGCATGGTTGTTTGACAAGTGAACATGTTGTTTCTGCATGGCGGTACACTGGTTTTAGTCTCACCTGCGAACGCTTCCAAAACGTTGTCGACACACCTCTTACCATTTCAGGGAAGCTGGCTTCTCAACAAGGCTGCGTCTGTCATTCTTTCAAGTCCAGTGTGCTCAGAATGTTGTTTACATGGGGGGAGAGCATCACAAGCTAATTCATTTCTAAAATGTAACTTCGACCGCGAGAATGATTTGTATCGGAACGTCACTCTAGACTTTGCTTTACCACAGCCTCCGTTTAGAAATAATCATGGTATTTATTTGTGTTTGCAAATTTACATTAAAGAAAACCGCTTGTCTCCGGCTCAAACAACTGAAAACTATAGACCTGCCTTTTCTCGTGCAGTTTGGCATGAATTACAATTAATAAGAAAATATGCAAACTATAATTATTTCATAAAAAGAACATTTGTCACATGAACTAGATGATTCACAATACAGACCAGAAGGGATCGAAGTCAATAACACTAAACACAAAGAATCGGGTGTGCCATGATTAAAATAAGCACAGATTTTTTTTGCTGTAGGTGAGACCATTCACAACAAAATAGATCTCAGTCCCTCAGAGGTCAAGCACCATATTGCTTCCTCACACACACGGCCTGGTCAATAAAATGTGCTTATCGTAGGTCTTTGTGGCAACGCATAACAAAAACCCAGTCCCGACGGAGTTAGGTGGAGCTGAGGGAAAATGGGCCAGGTTGGGTATGGTATGGAGGTGATAAGAGGGGTGTGAGGTGACTTCGTGTGTGTTTTGGGAGGCGAAAGGAGCGAGGGGGGTCGGGGGGTTGGTTCGGGCTTGAGGCTCCTTTCTCAATGCCCTGAAATAAAGAGGGAACCTGGGGAGTTTTTATCTGGCATCCTTCGACGTTGTGCCGGAGACGGCAGTCGAGTCGCGCCGCACCCGAGGGACGCGATAGATACAAAGGTGACATTTCTGCTTTGGATGCAGCAGGAGGAGAGGGAAGGAGGTGAACGGGGCTGAATGGACAGGCCGGATGCCCGTACTCACAGGGGAACTGGGGATACGAACCCTCCCCTTGACAAGCGGTGGCTCGGCCCGGCTTCTTTAAAGGTGAGTAGCAACATAATTAGAAAGATAAACCCGATGAACGTGGGGACCCTGAGATAAGGGCTAATGAGAAGGAGATGGAGGAGGAAGGATAGGGAGGGCGAGAGGGAGAAGAAGAAAGACGGAGCGAAATGAAAGAAGAGAGAGTTGGAGATAGAGGGAGAGAGGGACTTGTAGAGAGAACAATAGAGAGAGCCAAGAGGGTTATTAGTGTGAGATGACACTCCAGAGGAGACCAGGGCTGCCAATCTGATCTCCCGCTGATAGAGCCTCCTTTATTTCCATTTGGGTACAACATCTAAACACTGTGAGATGTCACTGTTCATCTACTGTACATCCCCTCCACAGAAACGCCGTCAGCTGACATCTCCCTGCCCCCGCCCAACGCCCAACCTTGATCGACAAACATAGCCTGGTTGAGTTTCTAGAAATAAGATGATCAATCAGCGCTGGACTCTTTGGCTACCGTTTTAAGCTCGCGCATTAATCCAATCACATTATAAGAGAATATAATGGATTTGTGCACTCTAACAGAAAATGGATTTGAAACCACATACAATTAGCAAAAGAGTTGCGGGAATCATGGCCATATCAGCATAATGGGAAATAGCCCAATGATTTTAAATGAGTTAGAGAAGAAGGTGATAAGTATTTATGGAACTTTTTTTTCTTTAATTCAGTGTGTTTGGATAGACCATTAATCAAAAATTGATGTGATTTTTTTTTTTTTATTGATTTTAATCTAGGTTTTTTAATGCCTTTGCTTATTTCCCAAATACTATGTTTTCTCTCTCAGTTATCTGTTTGTAGAGCACGGTGTCCATACCCACCAGGACAACTAATGAGAGGCATTTCAAAGGATGCATTGAAACACGTTGCATTTGAATGTTAACGTAAATGCAGTAGTTTAGACTTATAAAACCATTGTATTTGGTAGTTTAGACTTATAAAACCATCTATTGTACATGTATTTAAATGTACAATAGCATTTTAAAACAGGTTTAATAATTTCGGTTGTTGGGTGTCTGTGAGACATAGAGAAACCCAGTACAGTATACAGACTCCCAACATGAACAATCCTCAGCCTTTGGCTCTTAGAACTTCACTTCCTCAAAGCCATTGACAAACCCAAAACGTCACAGCCAAACAGAGAAATCCGCCCACGTGTGGAAATATCAACCCAGATATTACTCTTGATTCCCCGTCTCGCAAGAAAGCTTACACAACCCCCCACGAGCTCACATCCTGAGTACTTGAAATGTGCTGACTCAGCCTCCGGTAATTCCTAACACTTTTACAGAGTACAAAGAATAATCTTTGGGCTCGTATGCAGATGGATCTTCCTCATTCCCCGGTTTCTCACAATGCATAATCTTTGTATTCCTGCTTTCGTCAGTTTGTGACCTCCACAGGCCAGCGCTAACTAAGAGTGCACCCATCGCTGCCATGCCTTGCTGTGTTAAATTCATGCACATGCCACACACACTCAGACACACTCACATCTCTGGTGTAAAGCTCGCGCTTTGACACCCCCAATTACAAGCCGCCACAAAAACAGATTGCATTGTGCGGCATGTAGTTTCACTGGGGATGAAAGAGGAGGAAAATAAAAAAACACCCAGACGTTTCAGTCGGCGCGTGTCATCTGAATCGCTGGCTTCAGTGATTGACTTTTGAATTGTTTTACCTGTAATAGTGTGATGATTTGTTATAAGGTTGGAGACTTTTACATTTTCTTTCATTTCACATGCCGATATAGGAGTCAATGCTGTTGTGTTTTCTTGGTGTGCAAGCACCCCTGGTCCATCAACTATGTGGAATATCTGCGCTTTCGAAAGCCACGCCGGGCACTCACATCAGTGTAAACAGAAAGTCTGAAACACTTTGAGTGTTGGTTGGGATGGGATTTTTACTACAAATGCTAAAATGTTAGCGTGTTAAAAGAGTGCCTTGGAAATACAAGCAAAGAAAATATTAGTTGTCATATTTTAGACTTCTAACATACTAAGGAAATCAATTTGCCATCTTGTAATTTGGGGTAAACCTGAAGGGAAAGAGAAGCGTATACTCTTTCCGAAGTAGATGAGAATCTACAAATCTCCCTGTACCTCTGTTGAACTTTTTCCTTTTCTCCTCCATTTCTTCTTCAAAATCTCTCTCTCCACTTCTTCCCTGTCGCTTCCTCAAAATCTACCGTATCTCTCTCTGCACTTCTCAGTTTTCTCCTCTCTCTCCTCTTCAACGCCCATCTCTCTCTCTCCCCTTCTGACATTTTTTTCACACCCCTCTCTCACTTCCTCAACCTCTCTCTCGCATTTGTTCTCCATTCCTCTCAGTCTCATTCACTAAGCCAGCTAGAAATGCTGTTTCAGTCCTGATTCTGTTATGGAGTTTATCTGACCTCACCATCACCGCTAATCCGGCTTAGTTCACTTAATGATGCCACTTGTGGTGCCTCGAATGCCGCCGAGAAGTCTATAAACTGCTTCCATTAAAATGCAAATCCAACACGAGGGGAGAAAAGCCAAGAGACACAAAAGTGGGAATATTCGGCCATAGAGCCCTGCCGCGTCTGGCTAGCACTGGCGCGTACACCGCAAATACTCCTATAATAACTGATGCTCTGATTATCATTCTGCCGGCACGTTGCCGGTGAAATAGACTCAGTCTGCCAGCTCGAGAACACAACGTAAAGAAGAAGGGAAAAAAAGAAAGGAGAAAATCACAACCTATTTCATTTCGGAGGGGACTCATACAATTTCTTGTTGTCAGGAAATGAACAAAATGGTTATCAATGTAACGAGGGAAATCTCCTATCATGGGGCCCAGGTTTTTCCTGCTGATATTATTTGCTCCATATAACACAGGAAATGAATTTTCTGTATGGCAATGGCTTCTCTTCTCGCCTACACCTTTCTACTTCACCTTTTTATCTGGATATCCCTTACAGACGTTTTTTCTCCTCTTCTTTTGATACATAGAAGTTGTCCCAAACAATAACATTTCTTACACATGAAGACACGACTGCGATGCAATAGAGTAGTTTCAATTTACAGAATTATTTGTTGGAGGGTTACAGGCAAGGGCCTCTCAATATTTGAGCTGGGATTACGCATGATACAATATCCCTACCTATTGTGTGTCTCTCTCTCTGTGTGTGTGTGTGTGCGTGTGTGTGTGTGTAGCCACACTCTTACTTCAACTTCAGCATGCATGTAGCAACAGTTGTAATGGATTGCCTGGTGAATCTTTGTCATAAAAATTCATGAAATGATTACTGCCTTTATTCTAAAATGATTCATTCAAATACATGATTCCTACCTTTTTTTAAACAATTCAAATACATGAAATTATTACCACCTTCATTGTAAAATGATTAATTGTGAGCAAACACATACTGTACACCAGTAGTATTCAAATCAGGACCTCAAAGTCAGTTCCACTCCATGTTATCATTGCAACCCCCTAATTAGAAACGTATTTAGACCTGGGACATCACGTGGGTGCAATTAATGATGAGACAGAACAGAAAACCTGAAGGCTCCGGACCTCGCAGGCTAAGATTTGAATACCCCTGCTGTACACAATCCAATATACAAACACACTCAAACACATGTACAAACACACAACCCAACACACCTTCGTATATGGCACCTATATCAGTGGGAATCATATGCATCATCATTCCTATACAGTTCAGTTATCAATGTGATTCATAAACATCATCATTCATATACAGTACATGTCTCAGTGGGAATCATATACATCACCATTCCTATACAGCCCAGTTATCAATGTGATTCATAAACATCATCATTCATATACAGTACATGTCTCTGTGCGAATCATATACATGGCCATTCATGTGCAGTACAGATCTGTGTAATGAATGTTAAAATAAGGCATCTGACAACTTTTTGACAATATTGACAAGTAAAAATCTGCTTTTCCCTTAAAATTACTGTGTCCTATTAGTCTAACTATGACTTTGAAATCACTTTGTGAATAACCTTTAAAATAAATATACAGTATATGCATATGTGTACCGTTTGGTAGATTTATCTTTGCTCTTTCAGACAAAAAAGCACATTTTGAAGACCTGATTCTGGCTCCGGCTGTTCTGCTAGGTCATCTGTCCGCCCGAGCGACATTGACCACCTGTCAACCCATGGAGTGAGGCTTTGTTTTTTTATCAAGCGAACACCTTCTGCACACGACAGAGAAAAGTTGTAGAGAACTTCATGAATAAATTAACACTGACATCATTTTGTAAAGAAGGTTTTCCGTTGTAAAGTTACACAGCATTAATTGTTATGGTGGATATGTTCAGAACTTAACTTCCTCAAACCCATTGACAAACCCAAAACGTCACAGCCAAACAGAGAAATCCGCCCACGTGTGGAAATATCAACCCAGATATTACTCTTGATTCCCCGTCTCGCAAGAAAGCTTCCACAACCCCCCACGAGCTCACATCCTGAGTACTTGAGAAGGTTTTCCGTTGTAAAGTTACACAGCATTAATTGTTATGGTTGATATGTTTAGCACTATAATGAAAAAAATGTTTGCCGAAAAATGATTCTGCACTGGACAGCATTGATACATAGTAGTTCTCAGAAGCAAAAACAATACAGAACAAACAAAAAGAAGGTGAAAACAGGTGTTTGCCAGGTTTTTTTCTTTCAATTGTGGTGGTGGGAGCACAAGTCTTGGGGTTTCGAGGCATTTTTTTCTGACAGTGCGTGCTATCGGTTTGTCCAAGAACCTCATTGACAACTACACATACAACATGGTACTATACTATATTTTCTACTCCCATTGGGAGAATTATGGAAATTGGTTGTCTTTTAGATGAACGTCGTTGTGTTTGATGGTGGAAATAATTTCATTATAATCCTTTACACGTCCTGGCACAACCAGCAGCTAACACCCATACAACGTTGTGTAAAATAATCATATTCTGAATACAGTGATTGAAGAGTCTAAAACCATACTTCCATTGATTTCAATCACTCTTTGTTCTCTCTCCACTTGGACTGTGTTACAATTTTCTTAATTAAAAACAAAATAAAATGTTCATTATTAACAACAAAATCAAGTTTTTTAGATTTTACAAGTCAAATTTATATCTCAGTATTCTCATGTACACACAGCAGGCAACTCCTGAGTAAAAGATGAGCCCCGGGAACGAAACAGAAGGGCTTGTGACAGTGATACACAATACTAAAGTGTAGATACTCTTGAGCTGGGCCCTGTAAATCTTATTGACCAACCCTGTCAGTGTGGTCCGTCGGCAGACACTGGGACCGCTTACACGGACAGAAGGTTCCGGGGGTCAGATGGGAAATCTATTCTCTCCAACCCATGGCAGTAGCCTGGAATGCTCTAATCCAGGTAAATTACAGACAAATATTCACTTTCCATCAATGACACAGTTTTGAGGAATTACTAAATCATTGAAATGTTTAGATTAAGCAATCTTTGAAACATGGCATATTTCTATTACAGTACAAATATGCCTAATTCCAATTAAAGATTCTGTAAAAAATGTATATTTTTGGATTTTCTTCTAAAAAGTAAACTATATATATATATATATATATATATATATATATATATATATATATATATATATATATATCTATATAGATATAGATATATAGATGTATATAGATGTTGTTGATTGGGAATTTAAATGTAGTTATGTAGTAACAAAAATACGATAGTGTAGTAACAAATACAATCATATTTATTAGAGAAATGTACATAGATGTTACTAAATACACACCGGAAATTGCCCTTTGAAGTTTGTTTTTAGGTAAAACACAAATGAAAGGTTTCCCTCGGGGTGAAAACTTTCCATCGGCGCTGCTCACAAAAACAGAAAAAAAACGATTAACTCTCTGAGAGAATCAGAATAAATGGCAAAGGGTCAGATATGCAACGAGTCAGAAAATCCACGACATTTAGCATTTATTTCTCCAACTGAAAAATTAAAACATTTTAAAATAGGTCTATTGCTAATTCATGTGCTTTATCAGATTAGATTTTATAATTTAAATAATCAACCATATGAGCTCAATAATCTATAGGCATTACATAAGCTTTTTGAGATACAAGTCACTCTGGTTTAAAACATTGTGTGGGAGCTGAAGCTTAGTGAAGGGAAAGAAGACCAGACAACTGGACAAGAAGACAAGAGTAAAAAACCCATTGAGGGTGGAGCATCTGCTGGTGGTCATGGTGAATGCTAGCCTTTTCCAGGCCCCCCTGCTCTTTGAAAACTCACCAGGGAGAAAGAGACTTGGCAATGCGCCACATTCCCGCTTCATTTTCATCTGCTACATTCATCATATCTTTGTGTTGTCCCTCGCTCTCAGCCCATTTCAACCGCCCCAGTTGCAAACCCTGGGGTCTTGATGGGGTCTGACTCATCTCAGGAAGTAAATAAAAGAGAATCACGGTGCACCAGGGGAAGAGCACAGCCACACTTGATAGAGGGTGCTTGATCCCAGGGCCTACAGGACGCCTGGGAATGAAGCTCACTCTCTTTCAGTCTGTTGGCACCGTGTCTTTCCCATCTGCCCCGGCTGCGGAGCGAGTCTGTACCTCTGTGTGGTCCAGACAGAAGTGGGCGACCCCTCCCACACTTTAACCTCAGTTTTCCACCACTCAGTGGTCCAAGTTCTTAGATCCCATGACATCCCACCTTGGTATGTGTTTCTCCTGCACATATCCCTTACGGGGTCTGTGAATGGGTGCCTCTGACTGCTTTTAGCAATATAAGGCAGTTATGTAGAGGCAAGTTAATGAAGGCCAAGAGGTAACTGTTGTTGTGGCGTTCTTGGGTCTCGGTAGTGCATCGTTGATTTTCACTATTGATCAGATTTTACATTTAGAAATAAGATGGAATACCTTTAAACTGGATCGTATAGGTGTTAAAAGCTAGATTTGTGATGATTGACAGTGAAAGATAATACAAGCTATGTAATAAAATAGGTTTTATTTACAGGTTTGCCTAATGACAATGGACAATGAATAATAATAATAACAAACTATGTAATTAAACCCAAATGTTTTCTCAGATTATAGAACAGCGAACCAGGTTTTTTTATGTATAACCTTAGCGTCATAACGCCAATTGTTGTGGAGTGATCCTTTAAGATTGGGTCAGCTAAGAATTACTGGTTGAGAGGAAGTGTCGCTTGGTCGATTCAATCAAAATAGGTTCAATCATGTCCTTGTCGAGACCCCTCCTCCGTTTCCAGACTGGTGGTGGGGATGGGGGATAACTGAACAGCACCAGGAGTCAGGAAAGACAAAGCCATTGTGTTTGCATGGTAAAGGAGACGTTTGGGCGACGAAGGTGTCTCTTAAAGGAGCGGGTCACTGTCTCCGAGGGACCCGGGACCCCCTGGATACTGGCGATAAGGCGAACACAAGCCAGCGTGTCCGACACCGGAAGATGTATCTAGGAGTAATTCGGCATTGTACCCCCCCAAGCCCCGCCCCACTCCGCCTTGGGTCTTTGGCGTGGGGAAGCGCCCTGCCAGTCTCCCACACTGGCTTGAGAAGTCGGAACCCCGTACCTTTCAACTGTCACCATGAGGGACAAAACCCCAGTTCCAACTGTCAGCGTTAGTTGTGGACTCACAAAGACAATATCCACGCGGCACAGACAGAAAACGTCAGGACTTTACACAAAATATTCTTATTTTTCTTTGTGCTTGTGTTTAATGTGACTTTGCTGACTCCAGGGTCAAAGTCTGTAGTTGGCGTGATTGCCAGGGAAAACGGTGACATCATTGTCAAACCTCGTAGTGCTGCGATAAGGAGCCTGTGTTCTGGAATATAAATTGGCAAAACAAGGCCAGAAGGGCCAAGGAAAAATGTAATCGGATGTCATTGGCTACAAATAAAGAGTTTGACTTTCTACAAACCAGGGTGCCATAATCGAAATAAACAAAATAAGGTAGAAAGAGGTTACAAACAATAAAATGAGTAGCAAGATGCAAAATGGAAAATGGGTGTTTCTTGTGGTCGGAATATATTGACGTATTGACACTAGGACAAGCTGCTGTATATTCATCAAAACATTTTTTTATTTTTCATGAGTATTGGAATATTGGAATAAATAAATAATGTGAAATGACCACAAGTAATATGCTTTCACAGAACTGAGGGTCCTAGAGTAAACAATGCAGTAAATCAATACTACATATACAGTACATGCACAAAATAGTAAAACAATTCTAAAACAAATCAAATAGAAATGCAATAGAAACACAATTAAATGTAGAATCAAAATCCATTAAATCCGAACAACACACATTACAACCAACGCATTCAGTAGCTAGCTAGATGCACAGAACGTAGAAAAGGGTTTGTTTAACATTAGCTAACATTTATGTTGACCGAACATTCGTCAATGCTTCACGCTGTTTTCCAAAGATCTTTAAAAACACTTGCTGTAGTATAATTTTAGACTTTAATAAATATTATAGAGACAGCACACAAGTTGGATGTTGAAAAGTATTGAAAGTCCACACTTGACAGTCCACCTGCTATGGATTTAGCTGATTGGACATGATTTAGAATGGAACACACCTGTCTATTTAAAGTAGAGAACTTCATAGTACATGACAGAGGAAAACACAACCCATGAAGTCCAGAGAACACTTCATAGACCTTCAGGACAGAATAGAGAGAAGGTATGAATCTTGGGAAGGTTATTAAAGCATTACTTAAGTATTGGAAGTTCCCCGGAGCACAGTGGGCTCCATTATATATTATACTCCTTACATTTGTGGTGTTGACAGCAGAGACATTCTTTTGGCATTTCTTCAAAATAACTTGTTTTCATGAAGTTTGCATCACAGTTTGGGGGGGACTTGCTGACCCCTAGATTTAACTAACTTCTGCAATTTTCCAAATTTGAGTTCTTTCCCACAGAATTTTCTGAAAACACAATTTTTCTGAATGTGGGTTGTGACAAAATACACAATATGTCCTTATGTCCTACTTATGGCAGGTTCATCAATACCCCAGTGGTATTATTTTTCTAAATGATTGCCCTAATAGTGAAGATGGGCATTATCAGGCATGTAGCTTTATTTTTATAGCCGGTTTCTGATTTTTGAAAGGCAACATCTTTTGTCTCATTTAATTTGTGTTCTGTGACCTTCACCAAGTTTGTAGATGACTAAGGGAGTTTATTCAGTGTCACCTTATATTTATTCCCCAGTGAAACGTTATGGTATTTGGCACTTAAGAATTCCAAATGTCTCTGATGAACATTAAAAAGTAAAATCCTAATAGTAGGAAAATACATAAATCAAGAAGTGTTTTATTCTTTGAACAATTTTTACTCAATAAAAGTTTAGATTCACATTATTTTTTTAGTGTAAGCCCAACCTGATAAAAACGAATTTTTTTCTAATCCTTTTTTTACCCAGGGTGGCAGTAATGCAGGTGATCGTTTTGTTTCAAAACTTTTACTTCAAACTGTAAATAAGTGCCCAGTCAGATCTTAAGGCTGTGCAGAGGCTAACCGGCACAAAACAAAAAACTACTCAACAGTTAAGTCAGTACAATAAAACGATTTGGAAGGGAGCCTCCTGTGAAGTAATTTATTACATCTAATTATTACACCTAATAAACAACATGCTTTCCCTAGTCATACAGGCAGGAACACAGAACATAATTCTTGCATGGCTCCACATTTTCTTCATTATGTTCACTACTCTTTCAGTATTTGTGATTAAAGGTCACATTTTATTTCATAAGACATTTCACACACACACAAAAGGAAAGAGGAATCAAGGCAGACAGTTATTGAACAATAACCCATTCACACATTTAATGACATCAGTTCATTCGTTTGTTTTACTCTATGTACTTCAAAATACTGAAGCACATGAAATATGTGCGATCATGATAGTTCAAGTTGAATAAATCTGCACAGTATTATTTCAATGACTGTAATTTGATTGTCAGGTTTACATTTCATAATATTTTGGGAGTAAACTGTGATTTTTGAACTGAAAACTACTTTCCTGATGGTCTTGTGGAAGTCAAAATGTTATTATGATGAAGCATCTATGTATATCCAAAGCACAGAGTAGACGTGACCTTTGTTGATGAGAGGTGAACAGAAAAGGACTCCTATGCGTGTCTGCTACAACCTCTCTTGAACATTCCATATATCTTCTTTTCTCTTTCTCATTCCAAGTGTAACTTTTTCTCCAGTGGTCCTGTCCTGCCTCCTTAGTGTTTAGTTGGCACATACCTGCCGTTTTTAGTCCCAGCGAGTCTTCAGTCTGTCTTCCTGTGTGTCGATGCATGCCGGTACTAAACCGGGGGGAGGCGACTGCGGCATAAC
The DNA here is from genome assembly GCA_016801105.1 of Esox niger. Classification (NCBI taxonomy): domain Eukaryota; kingdom Metazoa; phylum Chordata; class Actinopteri; order Esociformes; family Esocidae; genus Esox; species Esox niger. The sequence continues at coordinate 5,246 of JACXGJ010007211.1, read as the reverse complement.
AGGGCAGATGGTTGCCAGGGCGGCCCAGCGCCTTGTGGCCAGGCTTCGCCCGGGGACAATGGCAAAGCCGGGGCCACAGCGTGGCAGCGAGCCGCGCCCCGACGATGCCAACGCCGCTGAGGGTTGCGACCTGGAAACAGGGCCGACCGTGGTAACAGCTTGGCAGAGCAGCGGTGGGGCAGCAGTGGGGGTGGATGTCTCGCCGTCCGTGTCGATGGCGCTGCGGCGAAACCGCGTGAATGTCACTGTCCACCCGTCACCTCTCGCAACCCCTCCAACCGAATTGCAAGACTACTGTCTGACCAAACCGGTGCTGCGTGCCAGCCCAGGATACCAGGGACATTGACAGCTTTGATCTGTGTTGAATCCGAAAACCTTTTCATAATATTTTCCGGGTATTCTAACTATTTCGTTGTTTTCTTTCTTTCTGGAAACGTTGAAGGACTGTAGCTTGCATTGTATGTATTTATTTATGTTTTGCCTCAACATAAGATCAAGGTATATGAGGAATAGTCTTCAGCCAAGCTGAAGCCTTTAAATGGATGTAGTCTTGGACTAACCTGAGGTTCTCCAGTCAACCTCAGTTACATCATCGTCAGACTATAATGTTTCAGAAAGAATTAACAAAATGTATTTGCAAGATTAACCAGTCAATAAACACACATACACACCTAATATTTTGCCAGCAAAGTTACAGTGGTTTGCATTAACTAACTGCTGGTTTGAACTAATGGACCACTTTCACAACTCTTAGGAACAATAGTAAAATTATGTATTTCCTGTCAATCTTCAAACTGGTTTAATGGCAATTACTTGCTCTTTTCATGATATCTTATCTTGACATTTCAACATTATAGTAAAGTAATCCTAAGAATCTGCTTTAATGTAAATTGTCTCTATTTGATGAAGGAATCCTTCAATCCCACTTCTTGGTTTCTTAGCTTAATACCACAACTTAAAATAAGTGTTGGAATGGATGAAAACTGAAACTGAGTTGTTAAACACTATTTCATGCATTCGGAAAGTATTCTAAAGTGTCTGGCTTGTGCTAATACTTGTCAAATTATGTCAAATGAAATGCAGGCCGAGACCTAACCCGGAATTTATAAATACACAGTTTCGAGAGGTTTTGAACCACAATGTGAAGCCTGGCTACAAATGCCTGTGAAGGCCACCACTCACCACATGTGAAGGGCTTTAATTGCATTAGGCTGGAGCACTCCTCACGTGAAGGACTCTGGAGAGCTGACCATTGAAACTGGCCATTGAAGCCCTTGCTCCGTGGTAGCTCAGCAGGGGAGCGGTCAGAGAGCTTGGCGTATAGAATAGGGAAACTCCGTGTCAGCTCAGAGGGGGGTCACATTACCCTCCTCTACCCCCTTTCCCCCCTGGCAATTCAGCCCTGTGACTGATGATGTCCCCCTCCTGTGGCAGCTGACAACACAGCAAAAAAAGAACCACAAAGGGCACTCTTGGTAAAACAAAAAAAGCCTCTAATTGTGTCTCGGTGTGGGCCGGTTGGCTGGTGGCCGGTCCCAGGGGTTGGCCTGCTGAAAGGCCCAGGGTTTTGGGAAGCTGCAGGGTGAGGAGCGAAAGCGGGTTGCAGTGATAGATGGGGGACGCCGTCAGCCTGGTGTGGACACCAACACTGAGGCAATTAGTTCCCATTGTTGGTGCGGCATTGTGGGGCCAACCTGGTGATGTGTGGGGTCAAATGTTAACGTTTAATAGTGTCATGTGGGGTGAAAGTCTCTGGAACAGTTTAACGCACTACACACACCAAAGCGACATATTTTCATGAACTCTGTCAAGAACTACCAATCTCCAGAATCCTAGAACCTAAATGATGGGCAGCTTTTTTAAAAATATTTTTGCATTTTAAAAATATTTATCAAAATTACCCCCCCAAAAATATAATGACAATGAGACAAGAACTGGCTTGGCCCAACACGCCATTTATTATAAATCCAATGAATATGGAGTGTTTCCACATTCAGCTGTGTTATCAAGACTCAGAGTGGCCAGACATTACCTCTGCAGGGTTGTCTTAGAATGCCACGCCTGGAGAGGGAGCAGACAGCTTAGTCAATAGTGTAATTGGTACTTCCCAGTCAGAGACACACTTCTCCTAGTCCCCTCATTCCGGAATCAGTTGAGGTGCTGTGGCTGGATTCGAACATCAGTAACACCCGACCTCTGGTTCTGTATGCCTCAATATCCAAGAGCAGGTTTTTTTGTAAGTGATCCTCATTGCACCTATTCACACAGGCTCCCTGTTTCTGAATCAACTTAGTAGCTAATACGTTTTGTATTTTTGTTACAGTAGTTTGACAAATGTTTTTCCCAGAGTTTTCACTAGTCTGCCAGGCAGACATTGCCTTGTAGCATTAGTCTGTGTGCTCACCAATCTGGGTAGGCTACGGCAAAGCTTAGTTAAAGATGATTGATGACTGTTCACATTGTGGGTAAATCGGGTGCCCTTTAACGTTTTTAGGTCTGCACCTGTACAGTGCAGGTGTGTCATTTGATTGCCATGTTGGTGCAATCAAATGACGCTTCACAGAATGTGTCAATGGGTTTGTCAAGCAATGTGTTGAGGATATTTTCTCTACGGTGATTATTAAAACAACCATGTCAGAGACCCTGTGTTACTGACAGCCTCCACTGAAAACACTTACCAAGGAACTGCAAATGTAGACATGACTAAGTACAAATGGACTTCGGAAAGCAATCAAAGAAACACACACCTCACGCCCAGACAAGCTGAACACAATTGCAACGTAAAAGAAAAAATAACAGAAGGAAAAAACCATGGCGACCCCCCTGGCCAGAAGAGGGACTGAAACGTCTCAACCCCCGTAAGGCTGCCCAGCCAGAGGTCACCCCAGCATGTGAAGACCAGCTCGCGGGAGGGTTTCTGATTGTATTCCAGGAGCGGTGCGCCCTGGAGCCCACAGCTGACTCCTCTGGAAAGGCAAGCAGGGTCGGGCCTTGGTGGTCTTTGGATCCGAGTTCAGAAACAGCAGGACGTGGTGTTGGAAGGCCAGTATGGGGACATTTTCCCTCTGGCGTAAATACTAAATCCCAACGTCCCCTGGGTAGGCAAGGAGACCTTTCTCAGGGTGCTCACTTCCGGTTTGGGCGTTAAATGGGTGTCCTGACTCTGTGGTCACTAGAAGTCATATGGCTGTTAATATAAGGTAAGAGGTAGGTTTATAATCGACAGCTCATGGCTCTTCATCCGGTGCCATTATTTTCGCCACACAGCAATCCGCATAACTAGACATGAGCAACATCTACTGTCTGTGGACAAGCCACAAATCCACGAAGGCTTGGGCTTCAACGCTAAATGTGGGGCCCTCAGAGTTCATCAGGAAGCTGGTAGACTGCGGCTGGGACTGGATCCGGGACTTCCTGGAAGGCCGATCGCAAGTGGTGAGCGAAAGCAAAGCTGCGTTATTGGGATCATCAGTTCAAATCCTGGTTGCTGCATACCGAACAATTCCCAGGGGTTTCTCATAAGCCGGTGCAAATTATTTTAGCACTGTCTTGGGTTGTGGGATAGAATTTCAGAAAGGACTGCCTGGTCTCGTCACGCGCCAAAATCCTCTTGGTTGGGTTGGGCGCCTGTGAGCACAGTTGTAGCCACAGGCCAGAGAATACGTTCTCTTCTAAGCACCTCCTGGCCAGAGAATATGCTCTCCTCCAAGCACCTCCTGCTGTGGCATGCAAATGAGGATACATCTCCATTGATTTTCTCAAAACCCACTGAGAGTCGCTGCGAAAAGGCAAGGTCCCAGACTACTACAGCTCTACCATCGAGTGTACGCTCTCATTCTGCATCACCGCTACACGCGCCAAATGTTTTCAGAAGGACGATGAGGTCGGACCAACGCACCACTGAGGCGACCTGTCCCCCGGGATATTTTCTCCACAGAGAGCTGGAAAAAGGTCACCGAGTTAATGATGGACTTCAGCCACTGAGCCACACGGGCTCTTCACACTGGAAGCATCCAGCAGACAGAGACGGATCAGCAGCGTCCGAAACAGGACCGGGTTAGGGTTAGGTTCTGCCCCGCCCCAGGCCCTCAAACTGGCGAACTAACTCTGATCGGCATTTTACTCTTTTGGCTAACTTTCCCAAACATGCACGCACTCAGTCTCACACACACAAACACACACACACACACACACACACACACACTGTGGACACAGTCTCTCTTACTCGCACACAGCTGTACCATGTCTTTATTGTTATTTGTACTCATTTGGACTTTTGTGTAATACAGTATGTTAGAATTACTTTGTTCATTGAATTGAAGCATTTAGTTAAAGCGATGACGACACCGGCTAATACGTGAATGCGACCAAACCTGGTGATCTGGTTTTAATTCATCAGATACAATCAAATGCATTTAATTGTAACTAAAGGCTAACCCAGGAAGACCCTAGATAACTCAGGCATGAGGGCTCAACCATGTCCCTATTCTAGAAACATTTCTTCATTCAGCCAATGAGACAAACAAAAGCTTAACCGATTCAAAGCAAAGTCACACAAACTCTGTATGTGAACTTTTATACTCTTTATATGTACTGTAAGTATGCAATGCAAACAGGTAAAATACATGAATGTAAAATACAGAAAATGTAGTCCACTGTCAGCCGAGACACCCATGTGAACAGATGTACGTGTTATTTCTGTAGAACTCTATGAGTACAAGAATGTGTCAACGAGAACAATTTGTCTTTGCTGTGAAGTGAAAAACCGGTGAGGGCGTTGACGGCAATGACGCATCGGACGGAGACAACAAGTTGGGTCGGCTCCTCTGGCGCTATCCATGTACTGCTGTGCTCTTTCAAACCACTAGAACGTGCTCTTCAACAGATTATGCGTGCACTCCCTGTTTTTCATCTCCCTCTACTCCAGGGTATGGCCGGCCGGCCCGAAGCTCTGCTTCTAATTTGTATGAAGCAGAAAGAATGCAATTTCTAACTGTGAAAGCAGTATACCACCAACACAGAAGGCACCCTTGAAGATCTAGAGCCAGCAGAGCTGCTATGCTGAAAATATTAACATACTGGCTCCCCAGCCAATGCTGGACTTGATACCTTTTATTCCGAAGCGTAAACTTATTTTATATATATATATATATATTTATATATGTATATATGTGTATATATATATATATATATATATATATATATATATATATATATATATATATATATATATATATATATATATA
>JACXGJ010007210.1:0-31305 GCA_016801105.1 Esox niger | reverse complement strand
AAAATAAACCACAACTACGTGCACAAACATTCAACATAAGTAGGTTCCCCAATTGGAGGCAATAACGAACACCTGCCTCCAATTGGGGAAACCAAAGCACATAGAGGTGGCTAGAGCCACCTATTTAGGCCATGTCCTGGCTATGGCCCCAGCCAGCGCAAAGATGGCTAGGGGCATAGCCAGGACATGACATAATGTGACAATTTAATTTAATTTGTAGTAAATGAATGTAGTGAAATATGATTCAGTTCAATGCCGACATTCACCTTCTGTGGGAAGGTAATCTCCCAGGATATATATGATTAGTAAAAATGATCTCACCAGAATATATACTACATGTAGAGTATGTCATTTAAAATTATATATTTACATATGACCTATTTGTCACTTCAAGTTTTTTAAATGTGAATAATGAATAAAATTATTATTATTATAACTACAACTCTATGTATTTAAACGTTGTTATGTCACCTTATCTGACAGATACTAATATGTGACTTATAATAGTCATTATAATTGATTGTGGTTAGGGAAAGGTTGTCCTAACGGTTGAGGTCAGATGTGATAATAGAATGTTCTAAGAATTTATTAGTATGATTTGAGAATGCAAAGAATTAAAATCTTTGTATTACGACATGTTTCAGTTACTGTAGGTATAAAAAATACTGCAGGAAACTTGTACAGAGAAAATGGTGTGTAGTGCAGTGGGATAAGTCAATATCTCGGAGCAAAGCTGTGCAAATAGATCCAGGAATTTGAATCCTGGTCACTGCAAAAGGTGGTGCCACAGCCCCAAGGTGGATGCTCAGTTGTGGTCATTAGCCGTGAAATGCATTCTCCTCCAGCACATGTGTTGGCAAAGATTTTCTGATTGAGCTAGCAGTTTAATATGAACGGTTTGCATTGAAGGACACTTCCGAACCTGCTGTAGAGTTGTTGCGATGAGGCATGGCCACAATCGCAAATTGGACACATATTAGGTTACACTTTGATAAAAAAAAATATATTTCTACATCGTATTGTGATGTTTGCTGTCATTTGTTTTTTGTGTTACTGAAGATAATGCTCAGGCATACAATGTAACTAATAGTGCCTCTTGCTCTTTCAAATTATGGGTCTTTTTATTTTGCATGTTTTCAGGTAAACCGATTTGATAGTACTTTGTGGTAAAGCCCTCAGAATAAAGATGACATAACACATTGTAATCAGCTTGGCAAACAGTACATAAGTGTTTATGCAGACACATGTCACAAACTACTAGTTCACATGTTGTGCAGTGACAAAACATTGTCATAAGGTATTATGCATGTTCATTTTGTGCATATGAAGTTCTGTGATGCTTATAAATGTGTTGGCCACTTTCATGGACCCTAATAATCTTGATTCCTGGCCTCAGATTGTTAGTTGACTAGGCTTAATCTGGGTATGTTAACCCAGCCTCTAGGAAGCAGTGTTGTTCTTGTATCAATGTACAAACATCTGTCAAGGGTCTTTCTGTTATCATTAATGTTTACACAACCAAAAATATTCGATTTGGAAAAACGTTTTATAATGCCTTTCAAATAGAAGAAACATGATGTTTTATGCATTTTAGCATCCATCATATGATAATAAGCAGCTTATAGCTTCAAATATCTAACACTGACAATACATGCCTTTCCAAGACTTCTATTTATGAATCAGTACATTCAGTTTTGTACATTGTGACCAGTTTTGTGTTCGTTATGTATGACGGACTGGTTGGGTCTTAGTAGTGCTTTGCTCAAATGTGGATTTTGTCATTGTTGATAAGTGCTTGGTTTGTAGTGAACCTGTAAATAAAATAGTTTAAGCCTTTATTAAGTGTCCCTACTATTATTTGTGTTGAAGTTGTTGCATTTCCATGACCACTGGATCTCAGAAAATGTCATCTATTTTCCTAGAAAGAAAAGAATAAGTAACAGGGGAATCTGACAAAATCAGCTGAGCGAAGTGGTTACTGAGATTGTAGTGTTTGTTTACATTTACTTTTCCACACTGTAAAACTGTTGTATCCTTTCCTTGGTGTATTGCAGTATTTCCATTTACAGATTGATTAATGATGTTATGATGCATCACATAATTTAAGCTGGAAGCACACTGTTTATGACCAGGAGTTGAGATGAAAGCATTTGTGTTGAATCTGAAAAAATCTAATGGACAGAAAAGTAACCACACAGAAAAAGGCTAAACAACAAGATATTGTCTGTTTTTTTACTTACTTTTCCAACTTACACAAAATCTTCACAGAGACCCTGTTATTAAATTTTTTTATCACGTCTCTGTAGTACTCTTAATAGAAATTCCCTCACATCATCTCACCATTTCCCTCATTTTTAGATAAAGTATTTTTACAGAATGAGTTCCCTAATAAATCTACAGTGTAGACAGCATTGCTCATTACATGAGTGCCATTAGAGCAGTCTAATATGAAACATTTACTAATGTAGCGAAGAGGCATATTGTACTAGGGCCATCTTGTTTTTTCTTTTGCTGTCACTGAAGCAGTTATTGTTATTGTGAATGTAATGAAGCACAGTAAACCTATTTTCCATCCTTTCATTTGCACTCGCTTTGCCATTTCACCGCCCAGCATGCACTCTGACTTAAATTCTCTGTAATATTCATTTTTCATATGTGGCCTATACTGGATTATATATTAGATATCTGTAACAAGTGTTGCCCCCCCCTTTGGCAAAATGTTATTGTAAGACAATGTGTAAATAATTCAGATGAATTTCATTGACATTTTTTACCGCCACTAATCCACTCAACATGCTCACTAATGTTTGAAGCTACATCTGAGCAGATTTCTTATAACTGAAGGATGGGCCCTGATGTCTTCTTGGAAGGCAGTAACTGAGATGGCATGGCATCTCAAAAACTCATGCCAGACGCACCATCACACCACTAAATAAGGCAATTGACACACAGTGGTTCAGTGTAGACACTCCTTGTAGTGAGGCAGCCTAGCTCTGAAGCACCCTACAGTGGCCAGATTTTGTATTAGTATGAAGTTGTATTACAAGTGATTCAAATTGTTGTATTTTTTTCAAACATGTACACTGTCAACTATATAAGACTGTGTAATGTCAAAGTGGGAGAAAGAAATTTGAACTCACTCCACCAACTTAGTTAGGAAAGACAACTTTATCTTTGTAGTGGCTTAGGGTACTGATACACTATCATCCAAAGCTTAATTAGTAACTTTACCAGGGGTGTTTAGTGACTGTTTTGAATAAATGCAGTGCCTTTGAGAGTATGAAAACCTCTCCAGTCTTTTGCTGTGGAATATTTGCTTAATATATCCATAATTCAACCTCAAGTACATATACAATGTGTTACAAACATTCAGCAATTGCGTTTTTTCCTAAAACATGGATTGTGCAATATTTTCCCATCGTTATTTAAAAAATGTCAAGGAGGTTGGTGATCAAAGCGAGGCTGTGACGGTGAGGTGACGGACAGCTCCGTCATCTCCCACTCTTCCTAACATCCCAATGGTCACGAACTCATCCCGGTCTCCTTCATTTGTTTTTTCCCCAATTGTCTCACACACCAGGTCCCATTTAGGTAATTAGTATGTGTTTAAATGTTTCTCCTCTGCTCCCCTCAGGTGTCAGTCATTGTTCCATGTTATGGTCTGTCTTGATGTTGCTGGTGAGTTGCGTTTGTTAACTTTATCAATTGTTTTGCAAGTGCTCAGTGTCTTTTGTTTCTTTGTGTTCGTTGCCGCCAGCCCCTCACGCTGGCCAGCGGTTGTTGCCGCCAGCCCCTCATGCTGGAGTGTACTGGAAAAGTGGTGTAATGCTAATAAATACCTGTTAGAACATCTCAAAACAAATTAGGTTAATTGGTAAATGGTCAGTAACATGGTTAGATATAAATAAAGCATCCCAGAGAGGATGACTCTTTCAGAATTAAAGATGGACAGTGGTTCACCACTCTGTGAAAGACTGTGCAGGTAAATAGTGCAACAATTTAAGAATAACATTTCACAACATAAAATTGCAAAGAATTTGGGGATCTCATCATCTATGGTACATAATATCATTAAAAGATTCAGAGAATCCAGAGGAATCTCTGCATACAAGGGACAAGGCCAAAAACCAATGTTGGATGGCCATGATCTTCAGGCCCTCAGATGTCACTGCATTAAAAACAGGCATGATTCTGTAGTGGATATCACTGCATGGGCTTAGGAACACTTCTGATAACCACTGTCTGTGAAGACTGTACGTTGCAGCATCCACAAATGGAAGTACCATGCCAAGAAGAAACCATATACTGTATAAACAAGATCCAGAAACGCTTTCTCTGGGCATAAGCTCATTTTAGATGGACTGAGGCGAAGTGGAAACTGTCCTATGGTCTGACTAATCCAAATGTTAGATTATTTTCGAGATTCATGGATGCTATGTCCTCTGGGCTAAAGAGGAGAATCAGTTTTTTCATCATGTCGTTTTTAAAATTAAATAAAAAATCAAGTTGGCTAATTTAGCTTAGATCTAAAAAAACACAGCATGGTATTTCTCAAGGAGCTCTCTATGTTCATTCTTAAAATAAACTGAAATTGATTATTTCAATCAACTCCCATGGGATCAAGAACCTCTGTGGTCATGAACCCATTTGTGGCTTCAAAGAGATTAGGTAAAATCTTTTTTCAAACAATCTATCTAAAGCAAAGCGGTACCAGATCTTAAAGGTGAAATAAAACACTTTATCTGGATCACTTTATCAGGGTTGCACGATGTCCTTATCCCTCTATTTTTCTTCTCTATCAAGTATACCTTTAACCCTGAACGCTTTCACACTTTTGCACAGAGAACTTCAGAGTCCAGCACGTGGACCTTTCATCTTTCTAGTCTCCTCTTAAGCATTCGTATTCGCTCCCTACATCAGTGAAAGTTCAAAGCTTTTACAGAAAGTATGTCCAGCATTAGAAATGCATACTGAATGATGATTCAATACGGATCAGGGTTTAAGGTTAAAAAAATGCCTGAGATTTTCACTAGAGATGCATGCATTTATATTGGGATTTGCACTAGAAATGTGTGCATTTACACTGAACCATGCCATTCCATATTGGTATTAATCATGTAACATGCATTCAGTTGACCTGAGTCAAAACTCAATACAGCCACAACGTCTCTTTTTTTCAAATAAAAGGAAATGGTGAAACAGCTTGATGCCTTTATGACAATATTTCTTATGAATAATAGATGAGTCTGTACCACAGATTCCCCTCCATTTATTCTCAGAGTCAATGGAAACGATTGCCACACACACATGAAACACGCACACACCAGTTCTTAGAATTGTTTCTCATTGCGGAAATCGTCAATACAGTACCGACACTTCATTTGCATCTCTCGTCCTTGCCTGCTATCCATGCTATCTATTCATATTTGCATAACTTTGAACATATACTGGTTGGTCTCATGTCACAAGATGTATTGATGGGCAGTATTATTAAACCAAGATGATGCTTGAAAAAGAAGAGATTATTTAACCTGTCATTCCTCCCCTCTAAAGTATTAGATAGAAAGGTTACGTTGCGATTTAAGTGTATTTATATATCCATCTATGCCTTTCTCATAAATCTTGGTTCATGGCAATGTAGCTAGCTACTTTTTTATTCTTTGGATTCTGATAGGTGGTTGAGAAGTTCACATATCTCATGTATTTTGCTGTTTTGAAATCCTGGAAGAGGTTTAAATAAAAGCCCCTGCCCCACCATTGAGAAAATGCCTTCCTGTCTGGATACTTTTTTTCTAAACACAACCAAACAGTATGTAGTAACATGAAAAATAGGCACCCAAGTGAAAAACAGAACACCCCTCTCCTTCCAAATGGTCTTGCCTAACTTGAAACGTACTGCGTCTTGTGTTTAATGCGCTGAGTAACAGTAGCTCATAATTCGCAACTTGGCTCAGTAAATCTATTGCAGCTATTTGACTTTAGATTGGTTATCAGCATATGAGCTGTTTTCACCACATGTACACAAGGAGATTAAAAGCCCTTATTAATGGAACGCAGATAACGGGATTCATCATGGCAACAGGAGAACAAGGTCTCTGACCCTGTACTTCTCCCCAGTGGAGTTAGATATATTAATGAATGCACATGCAGAATACGATTATATATTCAAGAAAAAAGCTGTATAGTATCAGAAGCCCAAAACTTGAGCTAGCGTTGTAGAAAATTGCTGACAGAGACAATATGTGAGTATTAATTGAAAATAAAATAAATGTCACATCTCGAGTCTTCCACTCATTAAACATGTATATAATGTGTGTGTGGGTGTTTTATCAAGTTCAGAGTTGATTTATCAAATGCTTTCCTACGGCGTTGTGTATGGTAGATACCCTGCACGGAGGGGAGACGGCAGACGATGACACGCTCCGCAGATTTCACCACCCTCCTACCCTCTGGAGGGACTTGCGATCGGAGCAACTGTTGTACCAGGCAGTAATGCAGCCTGAGAGAATCCTGTCAATAGTGCACCTGTAACAGTTGGTGAGAGTTTTTACAAACATAACAAACGTCTTGAGTCTCCTCAGGAAGTATAGTTGCTTTTGGGCAGTTTTCAATGCCGAGTTCGTTGCCTGGACCAAGTGAGCTCATAGATTTGTGCAGGTGCAACCCATCAGGCACTAAACATACTTGGCAGCAATTGAAGATGAAATAAAAAAATATTCTTCAAACAGGAAATGTATAATACCAATACAAACATTTCTGATGCTGTTTAGCCTCACCTACCTAATTAAACACATTTCAGTGGATTCATTCAACATATATTTATGTAGTAAGTAAAGTTCTCTATGCAAAAAATAAGTACATTTCTCAAAGAAAGTCAAATTCTTTTTAAGTCTACCTGCACATTAATGCTGTGGAAAGACTTCCTATTCACATAATCTCAATTTACAGGAGGAGCTGTGATAGGAGTCTGATTACTGCTTATTCTAATGACTGCTTAGACACCTGCAACTCTGTGGAATTCTTTCTTGATGAGTCTTGTGGGTCTGTGCCTTAGAAACACTACAAAAGTGTACAAAAAACGTTTCAGGGCAATAGTCACATCTCTGACAGCCCGACAGAGACGGTTGCCTTGGGCAGGGCATCACTGATGTTATACAGAAAACTGCAACACAAATAATTTGTTCGGAACTGAGAGCATGTCCACAATGTTTAATAGGAATGGTATGAGGGCTCAGAATATTGTTCAGATGAATGAACAATTGTGCAGAAATATGGTAATGCTCAACAGATAATCATTAGGCAAAGATATAACATCCAAGCGGGGTCTGATCACTCTCTCCTGACTGAGAGTTCTGCTGAGTTTTTGTGCTTCAAGTGGCCCTTTGAGAAAAGGACACACCCTGTCTGATACATTCAGATGGCAGGTTTCAGTTAAAGAATAGGAAAAAACCTGCTAGCGAGCAGTTTAGCTTAACTGGGTATGTTGCCTTAGTAACTGCCTCAGAGAAACACTGTACTGACTCTTTGAAACCGTAAACCCAGAGTTTCCATCAACTCTGAGTCAACTAACTCGAGGTTTTCACTAAACCTGCTTTTTGAAATACCTCCCCTATCTGACAAAGTCTGGAAGTTCATTCCCTAACAACTGATATATACAGTATGTACCATAAATCCCAACAGGCTATAACTGTAGCATAGGACTATAGCCAACTGTACCTGGTCATTCTGGTCTTCCGTGTTCGGCGTTTGACCGTAATTCCCATGTCTGACCGTAATTTCTGTGTCTGGCGTTTCACCGTAATACCCTTGTCTAACAGCATTTTCAAAATTGCTTTAGTAGTTATTCCGTTCCTCCTCCAAGCCTTAATATTTTCACTTAACTCAATCGAAATCCAAAAGCCAAAAGTGTAATGTTTAAGAATCTAAAAGACTGGAGAGGAATACTGTATTAATGGCATATTGAAACATTTGACCGCTCCCCTTCTGCCCGAAACCCCACCTCAACAAAGTTCATTTATAAAGGGGCTGTTTAAGTGGGATAATTAAAAACAGACTCAATGAATACCGGCAATCTGGGCATGGAGTTCAGTCCATGATTTAGGCATATTGCAGAACAAGAACACAATTCATCATCTGTATCTCTGCAATGCATTATTTTACCCATAAACAATAAAAAACAAACTGATCAAATGAAGTTCTCCCACTCTTTTTTGTGGATTAGGTAGGAAACATTTTTAAAGAAGTCCCCATGCTATCTAGTAAATAGAATTTGGAGAGAAGCAAAATATCCAACATATCATGTTTCTTCGTTTGTTTAATAACGTAAACCTCTATACAATGAAAATCGTGTGCGTTTCAGGTCTAAAGACCCGTGAAGATTAGACAAATTAGTCCACTGTCGTATGTTCTTCCTCTGAGGTAAGCACAGTAACCGTGGGGGAGATTCAAACTGTGCTCCTGTTGATCATGGTTTATTGGATGGTACAGGCTATTGGGGAGGTTGACCGTGAAATGGATTGGTTGCACAAATTGTGACAAAAAGTACACCTAATCATTACAAATCGCAGTTCCCAATTCCGTCTGGATTTTGGCCTTCAGCATAATCACCTTTTAGTTCCTTGAAAAGTAGTTCTTGGTACTAAAAGTTCCAGGTTTTTGGTGGAAATGTGGTCTTTAAGTTTAGAGGTAAAATGGATCTTGTACTTCTGCATGTGATCAATATTGATCAACAGTGGCATCGTTAGGCCTGGGTGTTCGGGCTATAGCCCCGGATCTTATATGACTAGCCCCGGATTTCAAATTAATAAGTTAATTCCCATTTTACCAAAAAAAGCATGGCTGATGCCGATGCTGCTGAGGAGAATGTCCACGCTAATTGAGACAATTGGTATGCTAATTATGCCAAACAGCGCTCTGGCGGATTATAGGGGTAAAAAGGCCTGGCGTTTCTAGTGTTAATCAGCCAACAGCCCTTAGCACTTAGCATTGGTACTCAAGCAGCCGCTAATACCTAGATGCTAATGAATGCATGACATCAATAAATTAATGTGTTATACACCTATGTGAATGATATAGCCTTGGTTGAATGAACTAAAATGACAGATTTCCAGTTGTCACATAGTAATGTAGGCCTACATATATTCTAAAATATAATGTATTAAAAGATTTGTGTTTGTGAGTAGCATAAAGGCATAATGGTTTCAAATAAAAGTAAACCTGTGCCCAGTTTCCCGATAGCGTAACACTTACGAAAGTTTAACATCAAATCATTGTAGCAGTAAGATGCAGCCTTTCAGACTCATGAATGGTACATTTGAACACTTTCTTAATTAGCCTATTTCTTGCTTAATGTACATTTTCTTTGTCCTCAGTTGACTAATGGCATTCAGTTTCATTTGCATTCTGTCACGCACGCACTTATCAAATTTGTCTAAATAAATGTGTCTAAATCCAAACTGTTTTGATAAGTTTTATTCGTTCTGTTGCCTTGACGTAACTGTTTGCGTTCACTCCTCTCATGTGGAAGGAGGCGCTATTTCACAAAAACTGTGAAGTGCCTGTTAAGATCGGTTTAGATGGACTAACGAGTCGTCTGGAGCACTAATTAAAAAGGAATGTCATGGGCCTATTATGTAATGATGCTTTCGAGAAACGCACTGATAAAATAGCGAATCACTTATGTGCATCTTGTGATCATCTTTGTGCTTTGGGAAACCGGGCCCGGATTTTTTTTGGGCAGAATGCTCTGACATCCTATGGAAATTGACATAATGTGAACATTGTACTCCCTGCAGTTCAATACGAATTAACTTAACAATAGGAATGAAGTGTAACGTTAGTTGATCAATGTTGACAGTGACGCCAACGGGGGGACAACCGGTAACGTTGTCCTGGGCCCAGGCCTGGGGGGGGGCGATTTGGTTGGCTTAAATATAATTATTTATTAGTCAGTTAATATTGGTATTTATTACTATCGAGAAACATTACATTTTGTCCCGGGCCCTGGGATTCCTGTTGTTGTCCCTGAATGTGGAACACAAATCAGTTTACCTCTAAATTTAGTATGGCAATTTATTCAATCTTTTTTAAGTTCAACAAAATATGAAACATATAATCTGTTTGAATAATTATTTTCTAGAACCATGAAGATGATCCAGCTTTCTATGTTTTTCATCAAAGGTATCACAGTAATTCATTATTGGTGAAACAAAATAAAAACGATATCCTTGACCAGAGGCGTTGTTAGGATCACAATACATTCGGGGCTTAGCACCAACATCCATCCCTCAGGGGAGACTTCTTTGCCACACGTTTTTCATGGATTTGTTGTGATGCCGTGTGTTCTAACTACCCTCTTACTTTTTTTAATAGTACGCCTACATTTGTTTGTAACATCTCTCTAGAACCCCAAATCTTACCAAACAAAAGACGGTTCTTCCCTAGTATCTATCTAATTGTCCTCTGGGTTCATTTTCTTCCTCTCCTTAACAGCAATCTTTACTTTGCACTGTTCTTTTGCAGTGTGCTCTAGGCCGCATCTTCATGTTTCTGAGTGGTTAATTTGATGTTCAGAGTACCAGCACAGCTAGTATCTTTCCCCAGACCCATGCATATTGTTTCTTTATTGGGTTGTGGATATTACGTTAGTTATAGAGCCAGCACGGAAATAGGATGTTTTAAGAAAACTCACTTTTAATAAATTGGTACGAATGAGAGGCATGAACAGAACAATGTGTTGTATAGTCTTATTGACTGATTTCAGACATACAGCTGGACATTTGCATTGTAAACCTTTATTGTCTTAAAATAGCAAAAGGTAGGACGAAGATGTGTTGTAAGAGCACTAAAAGATAGATTGCGTGTCTTTCACTTGCCAGACTCCAACCTTTATACTGATAATCTGGAATCGCAATTTGAACATGCGATTTTGGCTTTTTTTTTTAATGCTTAATCAAAATGATAATTTTTACTGGTGAAATGTCATATTCGTATTTGCAAACAATTTATTAGGAGTTGGTTTTAGATTCCGTTTTCCTACTTAAAAATAATCATTCACATTATTAGTTTAAAGGTTGGCGTCTGCACAATTCGCTTGCTACGATTAGGGCTTGATGAATTGATGCAACAAATAAGCGACTGATGCATTTGTCTGTTAAATACAGTATTAGAGTAAACTCTGACAGCCTATTCACCAGCTGTCATAAGATGTTTTTCTACCATGCCGTACTCCAAAACTATGATTGTAACAAATAAATCTTCTTTGTATTTTATTATTTCTTAAGAAAATTCAAATGTTTAAACAAATAGTCTTTACTTCCGTAGGCTATTGGGGTATTTCTTTATTATAACATATCAGTGAGGAAGTTACAAATAGAAACATTTTGCTTTTAAAATCATTATAGCTTGTTATGTTAGGAGAACCTTCTGAACATTGTGTGTACTGTCGTTTAGACAACGATTTAGACAACGATTGTTGACTCAATCTACCTGATCTTACCGTGGTAAGAAAACTCTGGAATTAAATGAGCGACATCTGTAGTACAAACTGCTAAAGGTACTAAATATTTTTGGCATAGGAACAGGTAGTAAGTTGTATGTTGTATATACTTGATTATAACACATCTGGTCATCCTTCCACGTGGGTGCCCTACGAGGCAGCTCGGTTCAGTGCTGTCACTGTTGTCACTATACCCTACATCTAATCCTACCACCACCAATACCATGCATGAAAATAGTGTAACTATTCCTCATTCACATGTTCTCCTGAGGGGAGAATGTCAAGAGATTCATCTGTCTTCAAGTCCCCACTGTGGGAGTGGTGAAGCACAGGGCACAGTGGGTAAGCTGTTATCTGTCCACAAGCAGCCAGCCCACACACACACACAAACATATGAAAGTGCCGCTAAGGGGCATCATTTACTAGGGCCACAATTGTAGGAACATATTGAGAAACATGCTGGTGAGGTGTGTGGGTGAATATTAAAATCTCCAAGGAATAAATCTTGTACACCTAAATAGAGAACATAAATAAAGAAACATCCCTCTCAGATCAGACCAGACAGGATAGCCAATGTTGCCCTCGCTCATCGATGAATTGTAAGTAACTATGCTTTTTTTACCCTGGTCTATAAAACCATCATAACATTTTCTATATGGGTATTCTATGAAGTGAAGGTCATTCCTTTTTCCCCCACTTACAAAGCATTCATTAAATATTAATGAACATTTCTTACGAAAAGTACACTGACAAAACACAACATGTTAAATGTGATTTCAAAAAGGTATTCACAGCACATTTAATGGCTGCACAGAAAATAACTTGCTGAGGAAATCGTGAAAGAACACAACTATTTACGTTTTTTATTTACAATAGTTATTTTAAAGGTATTTACAGACAAACATTAATTAAATGTAATTCACCATAGAATACACAGGAAGGTAAATCTAGCAATTCCCACATATTCACTAGAATAAGCCGCTGGAAAAATATTCAATATAATAAAGTGCAGCTCACAGTTATTCAGACAGTGACATAAGTCAGCTTTAATAAGAGGGTATTTCCATCCATATACACCGATCAGCCATAACATGACCACCTGCCCTAATATTGTGAAGGTCCCCCTTTGGCTGCCAAAACAGCCCTAACCCGTTGGGGCATGGACTCCACTAGGTGTGCTGTGGTATCTGTCACCAAATGTTAGCAGCAGATCCTTTAAGTCCTGTTTGTGGGGCCTCCAAGGATTGGACCTGTTTGTCCAGCACATCCGACAGATTGGGATTGGGATCTGGGGAAGTTGGAGGCCAAGTCAACACCTTAAACTCGTTGTTGTGTTCCTCAGACCATTCCTGAACCATTTTTGCTTTGTGGCAGGATGCATTATCCTGCTGAATGATGCCAAAGACATCAGGGAATACCACTGCCATGAAAGGGTACACATGGTCTGCAGCAATGCTCAGGTAGGTGGTACGTGTCAAAGTAACATTCACATAAATGGTAGGACCCAAGGTTTCCCAGCAGAACATTGCCCAAAAATCATACTGCCTTTGTTGGCTTGCCTCCTTCCCATAGTGCATCCTGGTGCCATGTGTTCTCCAGGTAATCGACGCCCATGCACCTGACCATCCATAAGGTGTAAAAGATAGTGATTCATCACACCCAGCCACCATCAACAATTGGTCTGTGCTCCAGTTCGGATGTGCACATGCCCATTGTAGGCGCTTTCAGCAGTTGATTGGCCCTTACACAACAAACAGCGATGCACTATGTGTTCTGACATCTATCCATCAGTACCAGCATTAACTTTTTCAGCAACTTGAGCCACAGTAGCTCGTCTGTTGGCTCGGACCCCACAGGCAACTCTTCACTCCCCACGTGCATCAATGAACCTGGGCCGCACAGGACCCTGTCGCCGGTTCACCGCTTTTCCTTCCTTGAACCACTTTTGATAGATACTGACCACTGCAGACTGGGATCAGCCCACAAGGGCTGCAGTTTTGGAGACACTCTGACCCAGTCGTCCAGCCATCACAATTTGACCCTTTCTCAAAGTTGCTCAGATCCTTATGCTTCCTCGTTTTACTTGCTTCTAATAAATCAACTTTAAGGACAGAATGATCACTTGCTGCCTAATATATCCCTCCCACTGACAGGTGCAATAATAATGAAATTATCAGTGTTATTCACTTCACCTCACAGTGGTCATAATGTTATGCCTGATCGGTGTAGTATTAATGATAAGAACACATTTTTTATTGATTAAGGTTATACAAATTATTAGTCAAGTGTGTTTGTTTCATTATTAGTATGTCCACAAAAAAGCTGTCAATATTAAATCTTGAGTTGAGGGTTTGCATTTGGAATTTGTTTCTGGTAGCTGACAATAGTAGAAGCAAATACATGTCAAATCAATTTGAGCTATCCATCATGATGCAGATGAATACAAATAAATCCATCAGATACATTAAAATTGGTATTGTGGATAGTTGAGAATGATTAAAGTACCAGAGTTGCGGTGAAGGGAAAGTTTGAGTAAAAAACGAAGCTGGCGTACCAACTTATGGAATGTATCAAATAATGTAAAGGGGGTATTATGTTTTGGGCATGTATAGTAACCTAGGAAGGTATTCAGAACCCTTCACTTTGTCAAATTATTTTGTGAAATAGATAGATAAATATAGTTTATATAATTAATACAATTAAAATATTTTTTTTCTTGCCATCAATTTACACAAAATACCCTATAATGGCAAAGCGACAACACAAAACCAAAACAACAACCTCTATTCCCAAAAACCATGTGACTCATGGGCAATACAAAAACTCAGAGCTTACATTAACAGGTGTAGCGATGTCAGTGAACCAAGACAATCCATTAGGCCTAATCTATAAGCAGCTTAACTAAAGAGATCCTTTGCCTTCTGGCATGGAGTACTCTGTCCTTCGTTCTTCAACATTCTTAGCAGTCCAGAGGTAGCCCTGGATTGCTAATGAACCATCCTCCTCAAACTGAAAAGCTGGTACCTGCTTTACAGGAGACATGGAGAGAGAAAACATTTTCATTATGTGCAGCAGATTGTGTCAGATTGCCTGTTACTCACATGCTGCTGCTGGGTCCCAAGCAGTGCCGTCACACAATTTACCTAAAATAAAAAATACTGGTACCTCTCATGTACATTACTTAGACACTAAATTCATTACTTTGTAGACGCGCCTTCGACAGAAATCAGAATTTTGATTCGTCTTGGTTATTCTTCTATCAGGTTTGAAGATCTATATTTGGACGGCTTCTCCAATTCTTCCTTGCTTCATTGCAAATCTTCTGTCAGAAAAGATGGGAAGTATCGGTGGACTGGGATCTTTGGGCTTTCATACACCCTGAATCCTGACCAGTGTCCTATTCCCTGTCTCATTCTCAGCACCATGCTTCACCCCTCAACTGTTATTGACATAATGCTTGTCACTCAGCTAATAGTAATAGTGTCATTCGGGTCTTATTAGAACATATAATATTTTCTCTCATGCTCGCAGATTCCTTCAACAGATTGTCGGCTGCAAAGCTACCTGTGAAGGGTCTTGGTTTTTCCAGGAACACCACACAAAGAAGACCTAGGGATGCTGAGTTTCCCAATCTTTTTGAGTTAAGGTAAAGTTGAATCTTTCCACCAGACTGTCGCTCTGAGGGTGAAGATGGCTGGTATGGGTCTTCTTGACACCCAGTTGCTGGCACATTTTGGCCAAAACCCTGGATGCAAAGCTCCTCCCCTGATCCCTATGGATCGACTAAGGCACCCTAAACTGACTGATAAAACCCCCCAGCAGCACGTCGACGACCATATCTGCCTCCTGGACAGGTACAGCATATGCCTGGGGACATTTTGTGGAATAGTCCATTGCGGTCAAAACCCACCTATTTCTCTTGTCTGAAACTGGGAAAGGGCCCACTACATCCACCCCCCGCCCTTTCTAAAGATGACCCCCACAGGGAACTGTTGCAACTGGGCATGTGACTGCCCAGGTGGACCATTCCTAGCTGCACATTGTCTGCAATAGTCCTTCACGTTACGTCTGGCAGCACCAGTAAAACCCTTTCCTATGTTGTCTAAGGATCTTGTTTGCCCCAAAGTGTCCGGAGCCTAGACCCTGTGTGACTGGCCTAACACCATCTGCTGCAAATCCTTTGGGACCCCTACCTGCAAGGTGACCTCTCCGATTGCCTGTGTCTTCCATCCCCTCTGTAGGACCCCCTCATCCAGCCTCAGAGTGTTGGACCAGCCCTTGAGTATCTTTGCTGTTGGTGAGAGGGGTGTCACCTCCTCTTTTGATGGCCGTTGGCCCTAGCAGCCGTGTGCAGCACTAATTAAAGTTTTTTATTGATATATCAGGGTAACCGGAAAAAAGTGAGCTGGATGCCAGGTTATGTTAAAGGTATGAGCCTGCAATGCTAGCAGCTTATCTAGTACCGGAAGATCTAAAAAAGCTGACAGAAGGGAGGAAGTGCTGGTAGAGTGGTACCGAGAAGACCCACCTGACCCAGTGAAGCAGGAAATAGAACACTACCAGCAGTCCCTGCCTACATCAGCTTTGGAAACTCTGTAAGCAACACAAACGGCCTTCTTTCCCATCAAAACATGTATGTTGAAACTGTTTCTAACACTTCCAGTGACAACATGTGCTTGTGAAAGGTCAAATCTCTGCCATGCGAAGGCTCAAAACATGGCTCAGCGACTGCATGACCAATGAACGGCTCACGGGTCTGGTGCTTATGCATGTTCACTGGAAAGTGAAAATAGACTAAGAGCGTTCTCAGGCGGTGGGATGCCTCTGGCCACAGGAGGATCCAACTAGCCTTCCAAAAGGTAACACATATTGTGAAGATTAGTATACCACATTTGCAATACCTGATCATGAGTTGGGTTTCAGCATCTGTCTTTTTTCATGCAATTTCAGTGAGCCAACAAGTGGAGAAAGACCACGATGAACGGCCTGTTAGTGTTAATGTTATTCAACCAAAGATTGCTTTGCCCTCGCCTGTTTCAATCCTTCACTGCCAGGTAGGAGCCTTAAAGATCCACTTTGAATTTAATCAAGGCCTTCTTGGAGCAATAATTTCTCTGTGGTTGAAGAGAGATCACTCTTGAAAGTCTGTAAATTGCAACATATTATTCTCCCTTTTATTCAGAGCAAAGCAATGTCATACACTGAGTTTCATACAGGGCAGCATAGACCAATGAATTTACACCTCAGAGGGGACTGGCTTGGTTGAAAAGTTTTTTTCCAGACTGACATTAATGCACATTATTGCTAACATTACAGTACCTGTGGATCTCTTTTTTTGCAGCTAGATGGGCACAATATAATCTCAGTTTTTACATAAGACATAATGAAAATGGATTTGATTTAAAAAAAAAAATTAAATAGTTTATTAGCTCTTTGTGGTCTAATCTTTTCTTGACTCTCCCTTTCGCTCTTATCTCTCTCTCCCTCTGTCACAACAAAGACACGCAGAAGAAGAGATTGTACTTTTAATAAAAGTATTTTTTGCCAACAGGTCCCTCTGTATGTATGTCATTATAAATAATGAGTTAGCGTGACTGTATTTTATAACTTTGATTGTATTTAGATAATTGTGGTAGGAATTGCTATAAATAAGCTCAATTAAAAGAAAAAATCTGGACCTCACTACAGCCCTGACTGCCTCTAGTGGTCTGGAGCACCTCTGTTCTGAGCAACTTGAAATGCAGTGTTTCTGCAAATGTTGTTGTGTTTTGGGCAAATGCTGCTGTGTTCTCGGCTACGGCTGTTTTGTTTTGGGCTAATGCTGTTGGGTTCTCGGGTGATGTTGTTGTGGTGTGAACAAACACTGTTGTTTTGTCACTTAATGTTGTGTTGTGTTGTGAGTAGTTTATTGTTTTTTGAAATGCAGCATTTTTATAAATGTTTAGTTTTTGTTAATGTTGTTGTGTTGTGTGTTAATTAACTTGTGTTTTCAACTTTTGTTTCTTTCGTTAATGTTGTGTTGTGCACCTGTGAATCACTGTACATTTGTAACACACACACTCACACACTCACTATAATGTTGGGCGAGTCATAGGGGACTTCAAGAGCTTGCACCTTCCTGGACTTTAAAATGTGAAAATGAAGATGACGGAGCTAGTTGTTGTGTAGTCCTCTTTACATGGCCTCAATCTCAAGCTTTTCCACCATTTCCTTTCATTATTTGTAACACTTTCCTTCTTCCTTTGGGACCACCGATCGGATATTTCTGAGAGGCAAAGGTAAAGCATCTCTAAGGTCTTTTTGAAATAAAACACAGAGTAATGGAAAATGTACACTCTTAATAATGCTTGTGACATGACTGTAGCTAAAAATCTATCCCATGCACAAATGCAAAATTTTATGAAATGAAACATAAGTCAATTGTAAATCACATACAAAATGAATCGTTAGCTACAAAAGCTTCACATTTATGTTTTAGCCGATGCACCAGACCCATTAGGGTTGAGCTCCTACCTCAGAGGAACTAAGAGAAATCATGCATTTTGGATTTGAACCTTTCTTCCTTTTGGTTACTGGCCTTACACTCTAACCAATAGGCTAGTAAACCCTTTTTTTCCCCTAATATTAGTCACCCACAGTACATTACATTCAATACACAAACACATAATATTCATCTTGTATCTACAGGCAGTCTGATATGCCACCAGTATAAATCAATGGGTTGCTACTCTCAAGCACTAAAAACTTTGCTTGTAGCCATGCCTTGGGCTCCTACGCTGTGCTCAATGTACCTGAGCTATCATGGCTGCCATTTGGAGAATCACCTGAACAAGAGGCAAATTTCCTCCAGCATAGAAACAGATAAATTACTTCCACATGTAGCTCTTTTTAGCTGTCACAAATAGCCCCTTATGATGATGCAGTCGACAAACCGTATGATAACATTTAATTGGAGATTGGCTGAATGTCTGTTGCCAATAATATCAAGCCTTTTGCCCTTTCTGCTGCCTTTACTGGACCGTGTAGGCGGAGCCAGCCAAGAAGAGTGGATCTCTTTTACTGAATGATGGACTGACTGACTGAGCACCCCTTGTTAAATAGCGTAGTGGTTAGAGAAGCGGACCTGTAAGCTATAGGTCCTGTGTTTGTATCTTCTCATAGGCAAAGTGAAGTATGCATTATGAATTTTTCCATATAAACAAAAACTTTGTTGGCTAAAACCATCGGTATCTACATTATAGTAAGCCTTAAATAAATCAGTTTACGGTTATATTGCAATTGTTTTGGGTGGATTTTTGAGGTAAGCTTCCATGCATGCGTTTTGGGTCAGGATAGACAAACACATTTGCTGGCTACAACATACAGCAGTTACGTTATAGAAATACTTAACTAAAACTGTTTACGGTTATATTACGACTGTTTCTGGCATGGAAAAGTTAATCTTTAGTTTCACTTAGGAAACTCTTATAATTATTTCTAGGATGTTAGTAGATATTAGTAAGCCTATAAGCTGTTAAAACGGCTAGTGGCAAAAGCCATACAGTTCATACACGCTATGGTGGAGATAAACTTAATAAGAAACGGCAGTCAGTTTTACATAATGTTCAATGGTTAAAACAACAAGTGGCAAAAAAGGTGATTTGTTCAGGGTAGACACAAGTTTGTACTGCTCTGTGGTGCATTGTGTAAAGACACAGACTTCCACGTGGGCGACCCGGGTTTGAATCTTGAGAGGGCAACACTTTATATTGTGGGCCGGCTAAACTACGCTTGCCTGGTTTCTTGTTTGTTCTTACCCGTGATTGCCTCTAACTGCGCTAAATTATGGTCTGGCGGGGGAATCCTGTGATGTCTCCAGGGAACATCTCCTGGGCTCATGTCATCAGCTCCCCTGGCCCTTCAGACTGCAGTCTCAGAAAATGATAGAGCCCCAAATGACGCTTTAGCTGTCCATTTTGGAGAACTTCCAGTAATATTTATGAGGGAACGAGGTGTGACACATGAAATAATGCCCTCAGTACGGTCATAACCTGAATACAAAAGACCAATAATGGCTTGAGTGAACCTAGAAACCAATCATCCAGGTGTCAAAACCTCAGCTAGGACTTGGACACATTGATCAAGTCCTCTCTTTTATTTTGACTAGATAGCCTCACAGGAAAATTAAGGGGAGTCAATTGAGCTTGTTTTTGTTGTTCCCCACATCTGTGCGTGGACTTGCCATGAATGCCATGAATGAGAATAAATTATGTGTGGGATTGCACCCTTCAACTCTCACTGTTACATTGCCATACCCAAGTTTAAGATAAAACAAAGCTTCTCTAAAGATGCCATGTTTTTTCCTTAATCGCACTCTTAGTCATTTCTTTTCCCTAAATTGCAGTGGTTTGCGCACACACACACAAACACACACACACGCGCACACGCACAAACAAACTTATACATGCAGTCAGAAACATCCACACTTGCTTGAAAAAACACATTTTTCCTCAGGAAAATGCCTGTGAGGGTATCAGATTCTTTACAAGCAGATGACTCAGTCATGAATAGTGCAATGTCCCAATCTAAGCTCCTCACACTGGGTGAAACATTCTCTGAGTGATGCTTTGTCAAACTGTGATTAGAACCTACAGAACATTCTGGCTCTTTCGCAGGAACAGAAATGAGCACTCCTGCCAGCAGTAATGACCAACGGATGTTCCACTCTGTTTATAGTGAATAAAAATTGGAGAAATCGACTGCACCGCTTGACAGAACCTAAGATCCACTTGATGCGAAACAGCAGTCACCATTGCTGATGCAAAATATATAATCAATCATATTCAATGTAATATCATTTTTAACGACTGCACAGGAGCTTTTTTCTTCACCTTCATATTTGGAGTCTCAAAAAGCCTTTGTAGATTACATTCCTTTCACTAGACTACATTCATTTCAGAAAAAAATATTCCAAATCTTTAAAGCTTAATTTCTTCCTGGTGTTTTTTATGGTATATTAGATGGAAGGACTGATTCATGAGTTTTTGTCAAACAAGCATCTTGCAAATCTGTTCTTCTTGTTCGTCGTGGATTTGTGCCGGCGTCTGCTGGAACCCCTGGCAAGTAGCCAGGATTTGAACCCCTGACCGCAATGAGGCAGCTTTTTCCAAGGCATTGACAAGTGTAGCCATTCCCCTGTAAAAGGGTAGAACTGAAGAACTCTGAAAGCATAAGTAAAAAACGCTCTGCGATTTAATGAGACCAAAGTCAAACAGTTAGGCCTGAATGCCAAGCGCTATTTCTGTTGAAAACAAGGATCTGCACATCTCCTGGCTGAAACCATCTAAACAGTGACGAATAGTGATGGACAAATCATGCTATGGGTTGCTTCTCAGTCTCAAGGACTGATATACTGGTCAGAACTGAGGGAAGGATGAACAATGCAAAATACAGAGAAGCCCTTGAAGGGATCCTGGTCCAGAGTGCCCAGGATCTCAGACAAACAATCCTCATTCAGCACAACAATAAACCAAATCACACCATACAAACAATGCTTAAGTGACTTTGGGACATGTTTGTGAATGTCCTTGAGTGACCCAGTCAAAACCCAGATGAATCTTGTAGAACATCTGTGGAGATAGTAACCCTAACCCATGCTCCTCATTCAGTCTGACAGAGCTTGAGATAATATGGAAGGAAATAGGGAAGAAACTGCCCAAATATGTGCAAAGCTGGTAAAACAAAGACGACGCAACGCTGTGATTCCTACCAAAGGGGCTCCTACAAGGAGTTGGATAATATATGCACTTCAATTATGTACATCATTTTCAATGAATTGACACAAATGATTAAAAACATGTATTGGCGTTTGACATTTTTAGGTATAATGTATAGATTGATGGCAAAATATGAATGTAATAAATTATAAATTCAGTACATAACACAACAAAATATGGAGAAAGTGAAGGTGCCTGAATACTATCCAAAGCCACTGTAGACCAGTGCTTCACTCAGTGGCCCCCAAAAAGGATTTTGAAAGGTTTCCCTCACATGGCAAGCCAAATAACACAAACTCATTTTTTAAGAGTGAATGAAGCAAAGGAAAACTGTCATGGTTCTCCACTAGTTATTTTGCTAATGTTTTTCAGATGAGCCAGTCCTCAAAGTGCCCATTGCAGTGCTGCTCCTATTCAGGGTCCTTGTGGAGCCCCAGGCGCCCAATTCGAGAGTGAGGCCTGCAAGGCACTCAAAAAGCAATCACACATTGTCTGTGCTGCCCTTCAGGTACAGCACGGCTCAATTGCTCAAGGAACATCAGGTTATTGCGGAGTGGCCCCTTAGAAATACATGACAACGGGGAGAATGCAGGGGAGTGCAACATCAACCCTCATGGCCTGCAGTCAACAGCCGCCTGTTCTCATTCCCATCTCTCGATAATCAGCAACTGAGTTTGAACAGGCTGTAATGAAGAGGTGTTTGATTTCCATGAGCGACCAGATGTGTTGTGCGTTAAGAGAGAAGGAACAGAAATCAGCAGGACTGGGCAGCTTTGAGGACTAAAGCGCTCCTGGGTCTGTGTGAGGCGCCAGTCTCGTCCCCACCTAATGAGTCAGGATACCTGAGGTAACACATCCGGTGTCCCGTCGCGTCCTTTGATTCCAGTTCTGAAACACCGGCAGCCATCCATGCTTTTGTGTGTTTTTATTCGAAACCCCAATGGGTATGCTCAGTGGGGTTTTTCCGTTCCCCACTTTCAATTTGTGTTCAGACTGATGTTATTTTCAGAAAAATATTCGCTTCTTGAAGATGTTGGTCGGCGGTAGACATCAGTCTGGGACTGGTGTGCTTTGTCAGTAAAGTAGAAAGTAATATTGATTGCTGAGAAAGGTCAATATGTCTTGGAGTATCAAGATCACTGACACATTTAAAGGAAATTAAAAAGAACAAGCTCTTTACAAACCCATTAGCAGCAACAACTCCTGTAGGGACAACTCTTTCCTTAATCTGATGTAATGGTTTATTTTATTTCTTTATTTTGTAATTTTATTGCCCTGAACAAAAACTAGGTCCATGTAAATCTTTCAACATGACCTGCTTGTTTAACCTTAATTGAAAGTTGCATTTTTGTTTATTTAAAGCTGCTTTTTACCAAATGGTTCAGTATCAACTCCATCCTCACTGTCGTGGAAATTCTAATAAAAGCAGAGAGACCCTAGAATCTTTTCACAATTATTAAAGATAGCAACACTCTCAGCAAAGTAAGGTCAAAAGCTCTCTTCAAGTTTGATCTCAGGTCAAATATACAGCCCCTTGTGTTTCCCACGCATGATTTGACTACACGTCTCACAAATTCCATTCAACATAGTAATAAAAAATATGTTTTCATTGTACAATGGAATAGCTAAATTTCCACCACACTCTGACAAATGCCTACTTACATTGGTGTAATTGAAATCTAGGTCATTTGAGAAATAATTTAACCTAGTATTAGTGTCATATTAGTTTAATCACTGCAACCCATTTTTAAAAATCTTTTTACTTTTCCTGTAGTAATAACAGCTTACTTTAGAAGAAACAGACTACTCCTTTCCATATCAGAACAGATAATAATACATAATGAAGTTGGAATCAAATGAAGTATTATTTCAGGGACCCAGGAACCAAGTCATGTTAAACCTGATGCAGCAATGTTTATTTTGTGCCGTTATGCCCTCTGACTCTACTAATTCTCACATTCACACATGTATGTTCACCCCTGTAACTGTTCAAATTCATGAAGTGGTCATCTTAAAGGCCAAATGCAATTTCTTGAAGTCCCAGTATAGACATTTTTCTTGATGATATTCCCACCATAAGTGATTCTAGCTGTCAGGTGACATCATCAGGTGGAGCATTGATTCATAGACTAATACTATATTAATCAATAAGGAAGTTCCTCTGCCTGATATAGCTTGTTTACTCTACATTTAGCTTGACAATGAAGTCTCTTGTTATTTTTATTTTAGGTAAAGCCAGAGTTAGAAATGTACACACATCCAATGTACACACATAAACAGTAGCATCATGATCTTTATTGTATGTTATTTTCTTTACTGTCAATACAATATTAACAGTCAATAATTTGGAAGGCAAGGTCTTCCAAATGCAAAACAAGTTGTCACAAGGCTGGTGGCAGGACACATGCGCAGAGACATATAAAGTAAAGAAAACAAAACAATAGCAGCTCCTGTGACTGGGTAACGTGACACAAACTCTCACAAACCAAAATGATCCACCCTAAGTGTGGGCAAACATTCCATATAAATGTGTTCCCCAATTGGAGGCACCAATCTACACCTGCCTCCAATTGGGGAGACCCAACCACATAGAGATGCCTAGAGGCATCTTCCTTTGTCCCGTCCTGACTATGGCCCCAGCCCAGTGCAGAGATGGCTAGGGGCTGTAGGGGAAAATTCTATAAAATGCATAAATAACCTTATACTTATGAAAATATTAATGTGCAATGTATAATCATGTAGTTTCATTGGAAACATATTAACGTGGAATCCACACTCACAGTAAATTGCTTCTGAGATAGGACGAATTGCACATACATATAATGTTTATGTTCATCATAATATATGTGTCTTATGTTGAGAGATAGTCATGAGCAGGCAATTCCCTTGAGCCCAGAGAGGGGCATTTCTAAAGTTTACTGCCTTTGTATCCACTGTTGGGGTGTTCTGAGTGTGGCCCATAAGCTGGTCATAAAGTGTACTCTGTGATAAGAGATGACCTGAGTGTTGCCCATGAGCTTAACATAACACTTATATTGTGGACAATGATGGACATGACCTAAGTCTGAACCATAAGGAGGATGTGAATTACTGTCACAAATTACGAGCATTCAGGGAGCATTCAGAAGATAAGAAGTGCACCCCACTCAGGAAGGTTGCCAACCAGACAAAATCAGATGGCGTAATGTGTGAAAGTTCTGTATAAAAGCCATGGTCCTGTCTCAGAACATTGGGGGTGTATCTGCAGAAGGACCTGGCTTTAATGTCTGTCATTATTGTATGATTTTCATTAAAGTCTATTGGATTCACAAAGTCCTGAGTTGTAGTGCATTTGTTTTTAGTGAAGGGTGGTTGATTTTCCACAACAGGGCATAGCCAGGACGTGACACAAGTGCATAAAATGTGTTTTAATGAAGGCTGTAAAGAAATATTTCTAAAAAGGAAAATTGTTATCCAACAGTTCTGACACTAACTATGCTATCTTTCTACACTATTATATACACATAGTACAGAGATTTCCTACTCAGATTTTTTTAATTCAGTCAAGTAATCCATCACCTTGGGGAAAAAACACAGAGATAACACAGCTAAATCAATTAAAGACCGATAAAAAAGTGATTACTAAAGATATTTCATCATCTTACTACTATCATGGGAGATTTGTGAGGTCAGGTAAAATGAACAGGCTTGGTGAAGGATTGTTAGCAATACAGAAGGGGGAAAACTTAATTTCCCACTTTCCATTCTCCAGGTTATCAAATGAAGTAGATGTTCTCAGTCCTCTTTTCTTGTCGCTGGTAGATTTATGTGTGCATTTCTTTCGCGGCCATTTTGATGTAGTAGTAATCCATGGCGAGCCTTCTGTTTGTAAAATAATTTCTTATGCTTAGGCAGGTTCATTGATTAAAGCATCCTGCCACAAAACTTCCTCCAAGCTCCTGGTACCAAGGTGAGGTGGGAATTGGAGCGGGCAAACAACAAAGAGAGTAAATGTAAGAATAAGCAGACTAGGAAATGCTGACGCAAGTACATGCGTCCACTGACAGGGCGATATGAAGTGTTATACGTTTCCAACAATTTCCAGCATTTGTTAGGTGGGGAAATGTTTTTATTCAGTCTGGAATAAGCTTTGTGTGGTTATTGCCTGGCATTGACAGAAGACGAAAGTATACCTGGGAAGCCTGCAGTGCTTCTAATTATGATCTTTCATGGGTAGAATGGTATATGAGTTGCACTCCAGATGGAGCAGTCCAATTGGCTGACAAGACCAGATCGATCATTGCTGATTTGCTAAGAGGCAACCATTAACATGACTAATGGACATGAAGGGTCTGTCTTGATCTAAAAAGATGATGCCTTTTAAAGCAAGAACTGCCTTCAAATGTATTAATCATGTTAGAGAACAAGTGTGAATCTTGGATAATGAATCTTGAATTTATAGCAGAAAAGTATAAATATAAAGCTGTGGTCACAGCTTTCATGCATCAGCACAATTCCTTTATGATAAAATTCTTCTGGGCATATTAGTTAGGTTTAAGTGACAACTAGCAGTGGTTGAAAAAAAGAATTCCATTGCAGAACACATTTTGTCAACACTGTCAGACGTCAACTCCGTCAGGTTTCATCCGGATGGTAGTGACATGCAACTCACGGTTAACAACTACATACTATACACATAAATCTGTTAAAAGAAAAAATATTATACATATCTTCAAAACAATACAAAAAATGTCCTATTCATGTGTACAACGCTCACCATTAGAGGTCTATATATATATATACATAGTGGATATAAAAAGTATACACACCCCTGTTAGAATGCCAGGTTTTTGTAATGTAAAAGAATGAGACAAAGACATATCATGACAGACATTTTTCCACTTTTAATGTGACTTATGATGTGAACAATTCAATTGAAAAATAAACTGAAATCTTCTAGGAGAAAAAAAAAAAACTTACAATAACCTGGTTGCATAAGTGGGAACACCCTTAAACTAATATTTTGTTGAAGCACCTTTTG
Organism: Esox niger; assembly: GCA_016801105.1. Lineage (NCBI taxonomy): Eukaryota > Metazoa > Chordata > Actinopteri > Esociformes > Esocidae > Esox > Esox niger. The sequence continues at coordinate 5,033 of JACXGJ010007210.1, read as the reverse complement.
ATTTTATTACAGCACTCAGTCATTTTGGGTAGGAGTTTATTAGCATGGCACATCTTGACGTAGCAATATTTGCCCACTCTTCTTTGGGAAAGCGAAGCTGGAGTGATGCTCTTCTTTTATCTAAAAACATTGACAGGAGTCTCGCTCCTATAGCCTCACCATGAGACAGGGTGCAGGACAGGCCACAGGCTGTTGGCCAGCCTACTAGTTTAGTGGAGTCTGTCGATAGCATAGCGAGAGTAGTTAGTGTAGTTTTGACTATTTCGACTGTAACCCGTTCCAGGCTGAGAAATGTTAAATAAGGTAGTGCTAACAATAGGCAACCTTAATAGCAACTTAGAAACACATCACTGGTTTTCATTCTTTTAAAGTTTTACTCATGAAAGCTAACAAGGCTGATAAATCATTTTACATAGCTACTAATTAGAGACCCCCAGGCCATACACAATGTGCCTCAATAAGTTTTGCGATTTTTTTGTCTAACCTTGTAGTCATTGTAGATAGTATAAAAATGTTGGGCGATTTCAATATTAATATGGAAAAGTACAGTAACCCCTCTTCAAAAATCCTTTGAAGCCATAATTGACTCAATGGATTTTGTCCTGCATGTCTCAGGTCCAGCCACCTTGGATTTAGTCCCGTCACAATAATTTGATATTGTAGATCTAATCATTTCCACCCAAAATGAAATATTGGATCACTGTCTAATATTGGATCTAAACTCAACATTACAAAATATTTTGGTAAGGTTGCACCACTAAAAACAAAATAAATATGCAACAAAAAACATGCTCCCTGGTACACACAATACTAGAGCACTCAAGCAAGCCTTCAGAAAAATGGCAACACTAGGCCCTCATTTCAGGGCGGTTGCGGATGGTGGGTGTCCCATTGATTGATGCTTGGCAATGTGGGTGGATGGATTTCCTGCCTGTTGGGCCCTGTCCAGGGCCTCCCTCAAATAGGGCCACAGTGTCACTGAACCGACCTGTCTCAGCCCCAAGGTTTTACGCTGCTATATTATTGTGCCGGGGGAGTAGGGTCAATTCTCCTTCTCCACTCAGATCTCCTTCTCCACTGTAAATCCTTGTTGATCTAAAGAATGCACTTTCAAAATATTCCCTGTCTCTTGCCCTGTTTAAACTCAGGAAGACATGAGGTCTTGGCCCACACCTGCGGAGTACCAGGCTTGAAAGACTCGTTGCTGTCCCTGTCCAAAGACCTCCTAATTGTGTTGCAGATCAAGACTATAACCGATTATTTAGTTTATTATCCATGCTGAGCATTGATGTTCATGTCAGTGGTTAAACTGTTACAAATTTCAAATACAGATTTGAGAAATGTTTGACAAATGTAAATGATCATTTATTTTATATACAGTTTTAGGTCCAAATTATTTTAGCATTTTCATTTAGCAGGCAGTAAACAGGCACAGGGAAAACGGGACATTAATAAAATAACAAAACTGAAATTAAGACACGAAAACAGAAACAAAGTTACAGTGGAATAAAACAAAACAATGACCTACATGATACACTAGAGTAGGGGGAACTTAAGTGATAAGAAACACAAGTGGGGGCAATTACAACAAACATGGGTCCCTGCTCCATATTAGGGAGAGAGAGCGTTGGATTTCACTTGCACAGCAGGCAAATAAAATATAATGTATGTTTATGGAGTTTTCTGTTTTATTGAACTTTTTTATTGGTTCAATTTATGTATTTGATATATTTAGAATGGCTGACAAAACTCCTATGCTACTAAAAACCTTTCATAGTTAACTATGAAATCAAATAGTCAACCATTGTTTAAGACAGTGTTTCTCAACCCTGCTCCTGGAGGCACCACACCCTGTCTGTTTTAGATCTCTCCCTGCTCTGTCACACTGGATTCAAATCATCAGCTCATTATCAAGTACTTGATGAGCTACATCAGGTATGTTTGGGCAGAGATCTGAAAAATGCAAGACGGTGTGCCTCCAGGACCAGGGTTGAGGAACACTGGCAAAAAAATCCAGATTGCTAGCAGGCCATGCAGTCAGAATTTGACTGTGAATTGAAGCATCCGTCACAGCTGGGAGACCTGCCCCTGGGCACCATCCGTGTTGTTGGGAATTGAACCCCAATCTTCAGCTTGAGTGTCTCTGTATTGACCTACAAATCTACCTGGAATACACTAGATTCACAAATCATGCATTCAGATATGTAGAACTGGTGAGTGTTCAGCAGTATACAATGTTTTGGCATGCATATACTATGAAATATGCTATGTAGAATAAACATGGCTCTCCCAATGTCTAGAATAAGGAACAATGTCTACTTGTAATGGCATTTCTATAGTTTGAAAAAATTTCTAACGAATAATTTCCTATGTGCAAGAACAGCAAAACATAACTTAGTGTGACGATTTATTATACTTCAGATATATTCTTGGATTAAAAACAACATATCTTGAGTAATTGTTGCACAACTATCTGGGATTAATCTTCAATAAATATGGAATATGCTGTGCAAACTTGCTGTGACTTTAAGACTATAGTCTAAACGCAAGTGGACAGAGTGGGAGGACTGAAAATTCTGCAGTTGTGGAATAGCCCCTGGGTGCCGTTCGGGTGATGGAAGACAAATTAGTGAGGTTCGGGCTGTCAGCAGGGGACTGCTGAGGCAGTGCAAATGTCAAAAGAAACCAGACACAATGAGGAAGCTATAGAAGTAGCTGCCCATCCTGAAATATTAATTGTGAACTAAGTCCATGTTGCATTCACTGCGCCGGTGATCAATTACATTTATTTTTTAAGATATGGAAAACTGATTTGTTTTACTCTCCATGATTTTACAGCCAAAGTGCTACAGGGAATACAAAATGAAGACGTTCCCACCTCTTTGGCTCCTATGCCTGTGTAAATATTCACCTTAGATTAGATTCGGCTTAATAGGAATTGAACAGTACGAGTACAGTACAGCGAAATGTAGTTACAGTAGCATCTAAACAGAAGTGCAAAGGGCAGGAAATGTACAAGAATTTACGTATAATTTATGTTACAAGTGGAATGTATAGATGTGAAATTAAGGCAAATACAGTGCAAAATGGCAATTCCAAATGAGCAATGAAGGCAAATCAGGGAGGGCAGAAAATGTACATGAATTAGTGTGATGTAGTACAAATGGCTATTCTGACTATGCAATCAATCAATTTGGAGGTGTAAGGTCATCTGTGCAACTGAAATCCAGGGATAGCAGCACAGAGGTTCCCGAGGTAGAAAAGTAGTACAAAGAGTTGTGCAACAAAGTCCTGAGAGGCAGTACTAAGCGATGTGCAGGCAGGTATGGTTAGTGATGGGCCACAGAGTTCTGAAGGGTTACCATAGTAACCGAATATAACCATAGTTAGTGTTATATGTAATTTATGTTACATGCTAATGAAGGATTTTTGCACTAGCCCTACTGACTCTCATTCACTGCACACTTCTCAAATGTGAACATAATACATCCTGTGGCTAATTGGACAACACAAGGAAAACCGAAAATGTAAATAATTTAACATTTTGTGTTATGAAAGCTTGGTTAATTTTTTTCAATATAATAAAATGTCTGGTTTGGGTCAATAAATCCACCAAGGATTCCAATGACAAATATGTTCCTTGAAAGAAGATGGACTTGTGCACCTATTTTAAATGTTGTGTGCGAAGTGAGCTTGTAAATGGGGCTAGGCCAACAACATAGGTTTGTATTGTATATTTGGGGGGGGTTCAGAATCAATAGATCCGAGAATTTTCACTCTTTCAGGGGGTTATATTGACCTGTTTGTAATGTTGGGGCGGTCATGACACCTGTGCCCCCCTAATTCTGTTGTGTCAATACATGGTTTTGAACATATGTTGCAAGTTTTAGTATCTAAGGATCATGCATGTTTGTGTTGTGTGCATATATGTTCAAACTACACCCCCAGACAATTGGTCAGGTGAGTAATGAGTGATGCATGTGTCACGAGGGCACAGGGAATCCAAGGAGGGAGATGGAGGCAGATGCAGGGGTGCAGGGGAAAACTTTAATGAAACTAAATACCAAACCGAGTGCCGTGCACTACTAAAAATAGAACAAACTAAAACTAGGCGAACAGGCGAACATGGAGCGGGAGCAGGAGCAAACAGTAACGCCACTGACAGTGACAAACGCCACTGACAGTGACAAACGCCACTGACAGTGACAAAGACCCAACAAAGGCAGGGAGAACTGACTGAACTAAATACACAACTAACAAGGAGAACAGAAACAGGTGGGGGCAAAACACAGGTGAACGAAATACACTGATCAACAAAAACAAGGACATGACTGTCACGTCCTGGCTATGCCCCTAGCCATCTTTGCACTGGCTGGGGCCATAGTCAGGACAGGACAAGAATAGATGCCTCTAGGCATCTCTATGTGATTGGGTCTCCCCAATTGGAGGCAGGTGTAGATTGTTGCCTCCAATTGGGGGACCTATTTATGTGGACTGTTTGCACACACGGTTGTTTAATTATTTTGGTTTGTCTGCTTTATGCCACGCTACCCAGTCACTGGAGCTGATGTAAGTTTGTTTTGTTTTCTTTTGTCATTAAATATGGATCACTATCACCCGTTTGCCTCTGCGTTTGTGGCTTGCAACCAGCCACGTGACAATGACAGATCACAGACAAACAGAAAACATAGAACGGAACAGCCCCAGCAGGCCGGAACCGTGACAGTACGCCCCCCCGAGGCGCGGACACCCGGAAGCGCCAAATCACGGAAGGGTAGGGCGGGCGGGGCTCAGCCTCGGGACGGGGACCGGGAACAGGACCGGACGAAGGCCGGTCAGGAGCAGGGGGAGCAGGAGCTCCGGCGGGGTCAGGAGCAGGGGGAGCAGGAGCTCCGGCGGGGTCGGGAGCAGGGGGAGCAGGAGCTCCGGCGGGGTCGGGAGCAGGGGGAGCAGGAGCTCCGGCGGGGTCGGGAGCAGGGGGAGCAGGAGCTCCGGCGGGGTCGGGAGCAGGGGGAGCAGGAGCTCCGGCGGGG
>JACXGJ010007209.1:0-31386 GCA_016801105.1 Esox niger | reverse complement strand
GCCAACTGCTTCCCCGACTGGTTCTCCAACTGGTTCCCCAACTGGTTCTCTGACTAGTTCTCCAACTGGTTCTCCAACTGGTACTCCAACTGGTTCTCCAAGTGGTTCGCCAGATGCTTCCCCGACTGGTTTCCCAACTGAAAGCCTTGTCACTCAGAATGACCAGTCTTCTACAGAGATGCTGAATAGAGATGGAGGAGTGAAGGGAGTGGGAGGGGCAGGATGGCAGGATGGGCAAGGATGGGGCAGGATGTGTCAGAATAGGGTAGGATGGGGCAGGATGTGTCAGAATGGGGTAGGAGGGCGTAGGATGTGCAGGATGTGTTAAGAGGACAGGATGGGGTAGGATGTGGCAGGATGTGGCAGGATGGGGTAAAAAGGGGCAGGATAGGGCAGGATGTGGTAAGAGGACTTGATGGGGTGAGACGGCGAAGAAAGGCAGGGCAGGAGGACAGGATGGGTTAAGAGAGGTTATGAGGAGTGTGATGATAATTTCATTGATAGACACTCTTAAAGGAGTAGGAACAGAGACTAAATTCTCTTGCCACAATAAACAGTTTATTTGCAAATAGAGAGACGCATCAAACGCTTAAAGAATAATCATTCGAGGAGCCTCTAAAGGATAAATACATGAACAGTCTGTATTTATTATAGTTAAAAGGGGTGTGGCAAGATGCTACCCATCAATCTTAGGTCTCACAGGTGGGGGGTTTGTCCCCCCACCTTATCCTTCCTGCCATAATGTTCACTGTTGTGTTTACCTAAAGGCCCCTACCTTCCCCCAGAATCACATTCCTAAGGAACAAAGGACAGATACCCTTAATGGTTTTGCCAGTTGAGCAGATGGTCAGAGAACCTAATGATCCACTGACATAATACAGATTCATGTCACAAACAATGACCAGAGTTACATACCAGGTAATAGATAAGCAAACATGTCTACAATGTACATTAGTTAAGAAATTGCCACAACAGGAGGTAGTGTTTATAAAATTAGAATAGTGGACACTGATGGCTCCAGCTACACCACAATCAAGGAGAGGGTGGAGGAAGGGAGAGAGACACACAAAACACTGAGGCTACATCCATGACTACACCAGCCAGGAGCCAGTTTACTGGACATGGGGGAATCAGAGAGCAGAGGGGAATTTTATTTTTAGAAGCAGCACCACCCAAACAGTGCAACAAGGGACAAAGAAAGTGAAACTAATAATAGGAGAGAGTGGAACGCAGGGAAAGAGAAGTGAAATGTGGTAGAAGCGGGTGCGAGAAGTAAATTGACAGTCAAAGAGAGAAGAGAAGTGGTAATCCCAGAAAAAACAAGTGGTGAGACGCAGAGATTGATGATAAAGTCCAAGACCAAGGTAACCTATGAAGGAAGGGTTAAAGATCTAGGGCAGACATGAAGGTTTTGAGGCCAGAGGGCTGGTTGTAGAGGACAGGGTGGGGTAGATGGGAAGGACTCCTCCACTATGAAGAAGGTTTTGAGGCCAGAGGGCTGGTTGTAGAGGACAGGGTGGAGTAGATGGGAAGGACTCTTCTCCACCATGAAGAAGGTTTTGAGGCCAGAGGGCTGGTTGTAGAGGACAGGGTGGGGTAGATGGGAAGGACACTTCTCCACCATGAAGAAGGTTTTGAGCACCTAGCTGGCTGGTAGCCAACCTCATACAAGGAGTTGCTATGTGAAGACAGAAGGCTGTTTGCATGTGTTTCTATTCTTCTTCATAATACAGCTTTTTTATATTCTCATACTGTCTTTTATTGATTTTCTATGATACTGGTTGATTAATTATAATTAATTATAATGTTTGGTAATTTATTGCTTTTGGTTATTGGTATGTTTCCTTTGATTGCAATGTATGCACTTCATTAACTCAATATGTAATCATTTGTAACAACATACTGCAAGGCTCTGAATGGCACCTGAATGAGATCTGAATGGCACCTGAATGAGATCTGAATGGCACCTGAATGAGATCTGAATGGCAACTGAATGATATCTGAATGGAATCTGAATGAGATCTGAATGAGATCTGCATGGCACCTGAATGAGATATGCATGGCACCTGAATGAGATCTGAATGGCACCTGAATGAGATCTGAATGGCACCTGAATGATATCTGAATGGAATCTGAATGAGATCTGAATGAGATCTGAATGGCACCTGAATGAGATCTGAATGGCACCTGAATGATATCTGCACATGCTTACACGCACTTGATTGACTAGGTTGGAAACCTACTTTCTCTCAGTCAAAAAGGGAAGAAAATGTTTTGCTTCCAGCCTCTGGAGCGATGCTTGACAGAGGAGATTGTTTGAGGTAATTGAGTGGATTTCAGCTCTGTTGTCAGAACGGAGTTCTCCTCACCAACCATCTCCAGGTCCAGATTAAGGGGCTTAATGAAGCACCAAAGGGAAGATATATAGAGGTTTTAAAAATAATCATGTTACTTCACATTAACCTGATTAAGAGCACACAGAACAACTGTTTATATGGATGTCTCATGTGATCACTTGCATATTAATTGGGTGTTAATTACTAAAACATGTAAACAGGTAACTTGAGCCTAAGGCCTCATATTATTATTTTTCCAAACAGTCTCATTGTCTTTGATTCGTCCACATTTAATTTTTAAGAAAGAGTTTTACGAACAATAAGGCACACAGATTGGATTTCTCTGTGTGTGTGAAGGTTAACAGCTGTGGCCTGTCTTTCTCTGTACTGTTCTCTTGAGACTTAAGAGCATATATATATTTCATGTGGAGGTCAGTATGACCTGTGACTTGTCCTTAAATCCATTGGGAAAATGAGCCCTGAGCTCAGAGGTCAAAGAATGATTGACATCAGAGAATAGGCTGTACAACGATGAGTAATGTCTTGGGGGCGGATCCCAGAGGTTTGTGAACCAATGGTGTCAGATTTGGGAAGGATCAACCCAGAATGTAGCATAATGGGAGGGCCTGATTTTATTGTATAACCATACTGTATAAAAGTATGTCTAAAGTTTGGAAGACGGTTGTTCTGCACCAACACGGCTTTTTTGGACCAACACGGCTTTATGACATCCTTAAGGTCTACTATTGAATTCACTAACTCCTGAGTTCACAAACTTCTTATTCAAAGTGACTTACTATATATATATATATATATATATATATATATATATATATATATATATATATATATATATATATATATATATATATATATATATATATATATATATATATATATATATATATATATATATATAGATATATCTATATATATATATATATATATATATATACATACATACACACACCGATCAGACATAACACCAATTGCCTAATATTATGTAAGTCCCCCTTTTGCTGTCAAAACAGGTTGAAAATCTCCTGCATCTAGCCTGGAAGTTGGAGAACCAGACTAATAAAGGAAAGGTGGGTTGGTCAAATCCATGAGATGGTAGTGTAAATAAAACGTGCTTGCAGCCTGGCCCTCTCAGGAGCCTGGCCCTCTCAGGAGCCTGGCCCCTAATGGCTAACCCAACACAGGGAACTCCCTGATCGAGCCGTTCGCCTGTGTCAGTGCCCTGTGGCAGTGCGGGATCAGAAACAGACCTAACATGACCCATTAATCAAATGCATAGTTCATTCCCAATGAACCCTTTAAACAATCAAAGTCCCCCCTTGTCCATATCATGAGTCATGCATCAACATCATACTAACAACCCAACATATCCTAAACGTAACACAACACTCAACTCGAATGAATGTACTAGTGACAGTTTCAACCTTTGGAAAAGGAATATGGCACTATTAAACATTACAAGATAGCTGTTGCAATTATGACTATTAAGCAACCTCACAAACAAGTGTCAATGACCAATGTTGAGGTAGTGATCATATGTAGTCCTCTCCCTGTCGTGAGGAATGAACATATTTACAAGATCACAATGCCAGTCAATTTAGGAAAACTATTGATTGTTAGGAATGAAGCTAGATTCCCATCAAATGTCCTCTAGTTCTAGTCTTCGGTCTTCTTTGTCTTGTAAAGTTCCTATATTAGTTATTGCAGTCAGTGTGATGTGGACCCAGCAAATTACCTGGTTGTCCTAACAAGTCAGTGTAGGTATGTAAAGGAACAGTGAGTTTCTGACACTGGATTGTTTGATGTTTCATTCAATGTGCTATATTTATGCCCGGGACCACATGGCAGTGGAATGAGATTCCATTGTCCGATCAGAATTGACATTGCTTAGCCAAATATTTTTTTTTTTTACATCTATGCTATTCCACCAACAAAATGTTAGACCTTACATCAAACAGTTTCCAAAAAAAAACAAATTAAAAACAAATCCTTAAAATGGAAGATGTAAAATATAGCAAATTCCAATGCTCCATGAAAGTTATGCAAACGATATTTTCATGTAACTCAAAGTACCAATTTGATTTGCTTTGAGCCCTTAGCTCAACTCTTTCCAATCATAATCAGTGATCATATCATACATCCCCCCTGCTTTCACTTCATTAAGTCAATGGAAAGTGACACCATGAGTGAAAGCAGAATCAAGGCGAATACGGCAACAGGAGGCGAATATGGATCAAGGCCAGTAGTCAGTCATCTGTTCCAGGTGGTAGGACCGCGATTTCATTTGTCCAGTTGAATGCCTGGTCTATAGCCTCCGGTAAGAAAAATGTAATTGATTTGTACTGTATAGTACCATTACTGAAATGAGGAACTAAAGAATCCAAAGTAAAGGGCTTGTAATAAGGCTCGTATTATGCAACCTGCTTTCCCTATCTTTATTGCGTTGAGTTTATGAGAAATGGGACTGAAAGAATCAGAACGTACTGTTAGAAATCAGCCATGTCGTATAGTGGTGGTAATAATAACGCACGTACCCGGTTGTCAAGGGAGAGAGTAATTCAATGTTTATTGCAGCATATTGATAGTCTATTAGCACATGATGTTACAGGCTCAAACTCCTCTCAACTCTACTCTACTCTACTCTTCTCTGTCTCTCTCTGTCTCTGTCTCTCTCTGTCTCTGTAATGTTGGTTACAAGCTGTTAATTACATTGAGGGGTGTGTTTACCTAGCAAAGCCAAGACAGTAACCCCCATGCCAACTGGTCAATGTAAACATTCCTGTGGTTACCAGAGCGCAACCTACAGGGAGAAACTAAACAGAGAGGTTTCTGTTATTTTCATTATCTAGGCACATTCACTTCTAATGAGTTGTTAATGCTCAGATCCTACAGTATTTAGAACTGATTTAGGTTTATTCAGTTTCTTATCAGGGTAGTCGGAGAGAAACAAAAGCATGGACTAAAGTGTTATAACACACAGACAACTAATACAGTGGGGAGAACAAGTATTTGATACACTGCTGATTTTGCAGGCTTTACCTATTACAAAGCATGTAGAGGTCTGTAATTTTTATCATAGGTACACCTCACCTGTGAGAGACGGAACCTTAAACAAAAATCCAGAAAATCACATTACATGATTTTTAAATGATTAATTTGCATTTTATTGCATGACAAGTATTTGATCACCTACCAACCACTAAGAATTCCGGCTCTCACAGACCTGTTCGTTTTTCTTTAAGAAGCCCTCCTGTTCTCCACTCATTACCTGTATCAAATGCAACTGCAACAATAATTAGAAAATGGAAGAAGTTCAAAGTAACAGTCAATCTCCCTCGGTCTGGGGGTCCATGCGAAATCTCACCTCGTGGGGCATCAATGATCATGAGGAAGGTGAGGGATCAGCCCAGAACTACACGGCAGGACCTGGTCAATGACCTGAAGAGAGCTGGGACCACAGTCTCAAAGAAAACCATCAGTAACACTATGCTGTCATGGATTAAAATCCTGGATGAGTACAACCCCAAGAACACCATCCCAACCGTGAAGCATGGAGGTGGAAACATCATTCTTTGGGGATGCTTTTCTGCAAAGGGGACAGGACGACTGCCCTGTATTGAGGGGCAGATGGATGGGGCCATGTATCGCAAGATCTTGGCCAACCACCTCCTTCCCTCAGTAAGACCATTGAAGATGGGTTGTGGCTGGGTCTTCCAGCATGACAACAACCCGAAACACACGGCCAGGGCAATTAAGGAGTGGCCCGGTAAGAAGCATCTGAAGGTCCTGGAGTGGCCTAGCCAGTCTCCAGACCTGAACCCAATAGAACATCTTTGGAGGGCTGAAAGTTTGTATTGCCCAGCAGAATCCCAGAAACCTGAACGATATGAAGATGGTTTGTATGGAGGAGTGGGCCAAAATGCTTGCTGCAGTATGTGCAAACCTGTTCAAGAACTACTGGAAACGTATGATCTCTTTAATTGCAAACAAAGGTTTCTTTACCAAATAATAAGTTCTGCTTTTCTGATATATCAAATACTTATGTCATGCAATAAAATGCAAATTAAGTATTAAAAAATCATACAATGAGATTTTCTGGATTTTTGTTTTAGATTCCGTCTCTCACAGGTGAAGTGTACTTATGATAACAATTACAGACCTCTACATGCTTTGTAAGTAGGAAAACCTGCAAAATCAGCAGTGTATCAAATACTTGTTCTCCCCACTGTATTTCTGCGCTCCTGACAGTGTTCCATTCATAGGTAGACATGTCAGGTACCAAAAAAAACGTGTCTCTTTTAATTAAGATGAAGGTGAAATATATCTTAGTTAAATGTGCATTTTCCACACTAACATAATTCCAGCCTACATTAATTCAGTCATGGCCACTGACTGAATAAAACTGACTGAATAAAAATCACCAGTCATTTTAGATGCCCTTTGAAAGACGAGGCTCTTTATAACTACGTGAACCCATGTTTAGACTATGATGGTCTATCTCAACTCCAACACAGCGATCTCCATACAGACTGGTGAGAGAAAGTAGGCATGAGAAAATTAACACAACAAAGATGTACTAATTAACTATGAGCAGAGGTGTATAGATTGGATGTGTTGCCTGATACTGATGGGCCCCACACATCCTGTCCATGCCTCCTGCTAGGAGCTACCTCCTGACTGTCACAGGCTTGATGGATAGGACCATTGACCATATGCTGGAACATCCCATACAAGGGTCATTTGTAAGAAAGGCCTTTCCTATGTGAAGGTTTTGACCATTGGCCACCTCCCTTGTATTTTTTGGAATAAGTACTGTGTATCTTCCTGTGTTCTTTGGAGAGAGAGAGAGAGAGAGAGAGAAAGAGAGAGAAAAACTATGTACTTTAAAAATGTGTCGTCTCATGCTGAATAAAGTTGGCTCTCCCCTGACTTTCTGGTTGCTTAACTTTTGTTCTTGGATATTCTATGGAAAAAGAAAACAACACTGGACATACTTTATTTTAATAGATCAACTTACACATGTGCCAAAAACACAATTAGAAACATCAAAAGAGTTTGTACAGTTGTCCAAAATTGTCACGTTTCTGTAACCAAGTGTTCAAATCCAAACTGTACATTCAATGTACAGTACAAATCTAACCTTTAAGATGAAGCACACACACACACACACACACATAAACACACACACACACCGCTACTCTACAGTCTCAGTTTTGTAATCCTCGGCTTTCCCTCCACCTCGCTGCTGTACCTCTCCTCTTCCTCCGTCTCCTCCTCTTCCTCGTCCAGTTGTAAGCTCCCAGAGGAGAACCTCATCCTAGCCAGAGCGTTGGAGCGCACCACTTTTCCCAGAGCAGGCGCCGCGCAGTAGTAAGGATAGAACACTTCCTGGTCGGAGTCGCTGTAGCTCCCACTGACCCCGCCCAGGACGCACAGCGAGGCGGGCCGGTCCGGTAAGGGGGAGGAGTTAAGAGGCAGATAGGAGGGTCTTTGCGGAGTCTGGTGACGTGACAGGTGGGGGTAGTAACCCAGGGGACGGAACTCAGAAGCTGGGTTGGAGGCGGGAACGATTCTGGGGAATTTGACGTCCGGTTGGCTGGTGGCTCGGCGCGGAAGTCCGGGCAGGAAGTTTGAGTCATCGCTGTAGTGCCCTGCCTCTATTCCCCCGACATCCAATCGCCTGGCTGCATGTCCGGTTGAAAGCCCGCCCTGGTACAACCTGGCCAAACCCAGCCCGTGCGGCCGGCGATTTCGCCTGATTGGCGACAGAGATGACGAATCAGAGCGTGAGTAGCGAGGATGCTTTAAGCCCTCCGAAGATTCGCTGTTCAGGCGGCGCACCTGTTGGAGACGCTCCAATGACGCAACCGTGCCATCCGATAAGTAGGCGTGTCCATGCGGGTAGCTAGCCAATGGAAATGTAGGAAGGACTGGATGGAACTGGTAGGCGGGGTTATTGGGGTACAGGAGGACCAACTGCTGCATGTCGGAGGCGGGCGGGGGATTGGGCCTGCGTCTTGACTGGCTGTTTCCATGGTAACCCCCCCCTCCTAATCTATGCCCCACCCCGTCCTGCCGTTGCCCTCCCGCCCTCCCTCTCCTTTCCCTGGAGGTGGAGGAGGACCGTTGCTTAGGGGACGCAGTTGCTAGGTGGAAAGCTTGTGGGCGGCGGAACCGCTGGAACTCCGTAGAGAAGACCACCTCGCTGGCTGACTGGCTGCGTGTTGGGTTGCCCCGTCCCACTTCCTGTTGCTGACGTTCCACTTCCTCTTGGCTGTGAGCGAGGGCGTGGCCTCTTGGATGGGGAAACGGGTGGGACTGTTCGTACAGCTGGACGCAGGTTCACAGACACACAGAGCAGGGAGAATGAGAGGCAGATTTACTCTAGATTAGACACAACCCTGATTTCCTTTCTTTACGCCGAAGGGAGGCAACTAGTTTCAGCCACAGGACGGTTCCTTCCCGACATAGAAGGGTGATTGAACACAGCAGATTTACAGCACGTCATTATTACTGTAACATGGAAACGGCACCTGTGTTGAATGATGTGTTTACCTGCTTAGAGACGTCTGTGAGGAGGTCAGGAGAGGAGCGACACTGTCTGGGGTCTGAGTAAGACCTGGTGGGGGGCACACACACAGACACACACACAGAAACACACACACACACACAGAGCAGGGTGACACACACAGACACACACACACACACACACACACACACACACACACACACACACACACACACACACACACGCACACACAGCAGGGTGATTGACATACACTGATAGTCTGTTCCAATGGCCCAAAAAACAAAGGCCACCTTCCTAAACCATTAGAGAACAGTGGTACCGAACCTGGATTCCAATATGTATACATTCAAATATTTTAATATCTACGATGAAATGTTAGTGAAACTTTCGTTTTGAATACAACAGTGCCCATTGTGTCCAGCAGAGGGCGACGATATGCATCACAATGGACAAAATGGAAAAATAAGTTATTTGGAAAAGTGCAATTGTCTAAGTAAGTGCAATTTTGAACATGGAATTTAATAATTGCCTGATATAATCACACATAGTTGTTGTTTAACAAATAGAAACATGTATATCAAATTGTTCCATGCCAAGCGTGGTTTGTTTCTGGCTGAAGAATATAGCATCTGTTAGGACATTTAGGCAGAGGACTCTTTTAACATGTCATTGCTCTCAGCTCTGTAGGCTGGAATGCTCTGACCCCTGTATAACAATGATGCTCCTAACGACGCCATGTCAAGCAACTAAAACCTGCAGATGAATCCACTTTAGGCAACAGTTTTGTGTATTATGTTCCTGTCTGCTGTGTGTGTTCTGTCCCTGCATGCTGTCCCTGTATGCTGTGTGTGTTCTGTCCCTGTATGCTGTCCCTGTATGCTGTGTGTGTTCTGTCCCTGTATGTTGTGTCTGTTCTTTCCCTGTATTCTGTGTGTGTTCTGTCCCTGTATGTTGTGTGTGTTCTGTCCCTGTATGTTGTGTGTGTTCTGTCCCTGTATGCTGTGTGTGTTCTGTCCCTGTATGCTGTGTCTGTGTGTTCTGTCCCTGTATGTTGTGTGTGTTCTGTCCCTGTATGTTGTGTGTGTTCTGTCCCTGTATGCTGTGTGTGTTCTGTCCCTGTATGCTGTGTGTGTTCTGTCCCTGTATGCTGTGTGTGTTCTGTCCCTGTATGCTGTGTGTGTTCTGTCCCTGTATGTTGTGTGTGTATGTGTGTGTGTGTTCTGTCCCTGCATGCTGTGTGTGTTCGGGGGGGGTTCTGTCCCTGTAGTGTAATGTATCAGCACCTCAACACCAGGTAAAGTGGATATAAAGGCAGCACTGATACAGTATCTACACACTGGCCCACACATGGACACATGGACACACAGACACTGTCTTCTCACCTCTCAAAGGAAATATGTTTCTTCTCTCTTGTCCCAACACACTCCATTAGCTGTTTCTGGGTCCGCCCACTGAAAAAGGCAATGTAATGTATTCAGTGTGCGTGTCTGTCAGTCTGTCTATCTCTGTGTGTGTGTCTGTCTCTGTGTCTGTGTGTCTGTCTGTCTGTCTCTGTGTGGGTGTGTGTCTGTCTCTGTGTCTGTGTGTCTGTGTGCCTGTCTGTCTTTCTGTCTCTGTGTGGGTGTGTGTCTGTCTCTGTGTCTGTGTGTCTGTGTGCCTGTCTGTCTTTCTGTCTCTGTGTGGGTGTGTGTCTGTCTCTGTGTTTGTCTGTGTGTGTGTGTGTGTGTGTGTGTGTGTGTGTGTGTGTGTGTGTGTGTGTGTGCGTGCGTGTGCGTGTGTGTGTGTGCGTGCGTGTGCGTGCGTGCGTGCGTCCATGCCTGTATCTGAAGCTGGATCCCTTGCTGGCCAGCAGGGGCTTGGTTTGTGCCCGTGGCTCCTCTGCCAGTCTGAAGAAGGCGTGATACTCCACGCAGGTCTTCCAGAACCACTTACACACGTCCCGGCTGGCCATGGCAAACTCCACCGCGTCTTTACGGGACGGCTGGGGTGTAAATGCACAGTGTGAAACATGCGCATTCTACTACGGTGAAACGCGCGATTCTCTCATCTATTCTACATTCTTGGTATTCAACAGAGACTTGAAGGACTCATCCGTCAACCGGCCTGGTCTTTACCCCGATTTTATCATGCAGTTTGATGAGGAAGTGTTTCCTCTTGAAGCTCAGTTTGCGGATCTTGGCCCAGCTGAATGTATTGATCTTAGTGTTCCCCTGAAGAGGGGAGAGGAGAAAAGGAGGGAACGAGAGGAGAGGAGTGAAGAGAGGAGGGAGGAGAGAAGTAGAGGGTGCAGAGGGAGGGAAGAGAGGAGAAAATAAGGTGAAAGGAGCAGAGCAGGTTATTGAAGTTCAGCCCAGGGACCAGAGGCGTGTGTGTGTGTGTGTGTGTGTGTGTGTGTGTGTGTGTGCGCGCGTGTGCGTGTGTGCGTGTGCGTGCACCTGGAACACCAGCACTCCAGAGTGTGTGACAGCCAGGTTGAGTCTCATGCCCTCTCCATCGTGGGCCGCGTGGGGCCGGATGCCGTACATGTCCAGTTTCCTAGCTACCTCCAATAAATGGATGTCTGAGTCCGCTGGAGATTGGCCCCTGGAGGGATCAATCAAACAACTTACAGTCAGGTGATCAATCTAACGGCTGCATCGACATCCAGTCAGCCAACCAATCATCTCCCTCAACACCATCCCCTGATTCCTTTGCACCAATCACGGCGTAGCAAAGATGTCGCGAGACAGCTGATGTGTCTCCACACTCCACCGGGCAGAGCAAGGCATCTCTTGCTTCATTAAAAGCTGCTCGTTGTGACGAAACGGTGCCGAGCTAAAGAACTCAAAGAACATTGCATTTAGTGTTGCAGACCGGTAGCTTCTCTTGTACTATGAGGCGGCCGGGTCGTTACTATGAGGCGGCCGGGTCGTTACTATGAGGCGTCTGGGTCGTTACTATGAGGTGTCCGGGTCGTTACTATGAAGTAACCGGGTCGTTACTATGAGGCGTCCGGGTCGTTACTATGAGGCGGCCGGGTCGTTACTATGAAGTAACCGGGTCGTTACTATGAAGTAACCGGGTCGTTACTATGAGGCGTCCGGGTCGTTACTATGAGGCGTCCGGGTCGTTACTACGAGGCGGCCGGGTCGATACCATTACTGTTCATCTAAATCTGTTATCTTTACGCACTTTCCTGTCAAATGAAGTAAAGAAATCCCAAGAATAATTTCTTGAAATTTTTTAAGTAATCCGAAATATAGCTCAGCTGAAATCTAAAAATTACAAATCTATCTCTGTCCAGTCGCTCTCACTAAGGCCAACATCAAATCGCTGTCTATATTGCCAGGCTCATAGGCACTGCCCACAATCCCTTGGGGATGTGGTTGATCTCCAAATAATAATGAGTTGTTTAGAGTGATGCAAAGTAATTTGTAGAAGAGTCATGCCAGGTTTAACCCTTAAGTACAGTGGTACGCTAAGGTGCTAAGCACGCTACTGTGCGAGGTATGCTAAGGTGCTAAGCATGCTAATGTGCGAGGTATGCTAAGGTCCTAAGCATGCTAATGTGCGAGGTATGCTAAGGTGCTAAGCATGCTAATGTGCGAGGTATGCTAAGGTGCTAAGCATGCTAATGTGCGAGGTATGCTAAGGTGCTAAGCATGCTAATGTGCGAGGTATGCTAAGGTGCTAAGCATGCTAATGTGCGAGGTATGCAAATGTATTCCACAGGGGCCATTGCATCTCTACTGAGGCATTAGGTTCCATTGCTAATTTACCTGTGTTTCTTGTGGAACTTTGTGATCTTGTGGTCCAGGTATTCTTGGTTAGGAACATACTGTTTCACCTCTAAATGGTGCCGGTCCACATCTTCCTCATAGTCCCCCAGCTCCGCTGCAGAACGCGCACACAGGTCACACACACACGTCACACACACGCACCCACACACACACACACACACACACACACACACACACACACACACACACACATGAATCCATCAGACGTAGACACACGTGTCACACACATAAATCCCTCAGATTCATGACTAACTGCTGGACTCACACTGCAGTATATGTGAGACCAGCAGAGCGGCGCTGTTGTCGTTGCACGTCAGACTGCCTGTTGAGAGGTCCTGCTTTATCTGAAGTGCAAACAGGTACCTAAAAAAGAAGAGAAACGCACACGCGCCGATCCCCGATTTTAGTTAGATTATTCTGTCGTAGGATTTTCCTGCACAGCAAGACATGCTCACTTGTATTTTTCCATGGTCCTTTCACCTGCACATAACTCTCACGACAGTCTGTGGTGACAATAGAGAATTGTCTTCACCGTCACATGCTAAGGAATCTGCCGGTTGTGTGAGAATTTACAGAAGACTATTAACCCCAGCCATGTGAACCACAACCAAGTCATGTTGAACCCCCCCAACAAACAGAACCCCCCCAACAAAGAAAGTTCTGTCTGGAACCTTTCCATAGGTGTTCCTTAAAAGCCCTTCTCAGATGGGTTCAGACCTAGATTATCCCAGACACTACCCGTTATGGGGCCTCACTGAATGACCCCAATGTTGGTATGAAGAAGACATGAGACATACACACCTAAAAACAAACACACACACAGACCTGGTGAGTCGTCTCTGTAGCTGGCCCGGGTCTGGAGGGAAGAACTTGACGATGAATCTGAAGAACAGGTCGCTGGTGTCTGAGGGAACATTTTAAAATGGTGGAAAGATTAGAGAGATATAGAGACAGAGGGTAGGGGGACAGAGAAATAGAGAGGAGATGGATAGGACAGAAAAGGGGAGACGGAGGGAAAACGGAGAGCGATGGGGAAACATCATACCAAGACATGTAATTGTCACCCATTCCCGAGCATACACACACTTACATTTGATCTGCTTGGCTAGAGGCTTTAAAAGCTCCAGCCACACCTGCAAAAAAACAACCTCTGATTAGGATCTGCCAAAAACAAACGACTTGCAATAAATACATTTATTTCAGTGGTGTGTTATGTCCTGTATAGTTGCAGAGCCCTCTACATTCCACTGCTCTCTTGAGTCTATATCTAACCAGGTTCTTCCTGGTCTGCCCCCTGGATGGGGAACCAGATGGGTGTTGAAGGGACCGTGGAGGTACTCTTGTTTTAAATATCCCTGAAGGGACTGTTTTCTTTTAGAGAGGACGATGAGACCCTCTTTAAACACTTGAGCGTGAGGATGTCAACCCTGGCATTCTGGCCACATGTCCAATTTGACCACTAATGCCAACATCATCCACAACTTTCAAATGACCCAATACTCACCTCATAAAATAAATTTAAGTTCTATACGGGTTAAATGTATGTAACTAAAGTACATATGTTGATCGGGGTGAGATATTGTTCACTTACATAGCTGCCAGATTGATGTCTAAACTCAAGTCCGAAGTATTCTTTCTCCAGCAGTTTAAGGTGACCACACACCTTGTTGAAGAAATCACATCCCAGGATCTTTTGCTATGATGCAATGGGACCGATAAGAGGAAGTAGAAAAGAAGAGGAAGGAGTTAGGATGAACAAATGAAAGAAAGAAGGAACGGTAGTAAGTGAATAAGTAAAAATGAAGAAAAAACTAAAAAGGTGTAGAATGAAAATCAAGTTCAGTAGTTTTAATGTAGATTAATGTAATAAGCCTGGAACTAATGACTAAGTAATGGCTAAACTTGGTGAGTGAACATCTAAATTGGTAGGATGTGTGGTAGGACAACTGCATGTACATGGTAAATGCAAAATCTGACCAAAATATAAATGTAGAAGTGTAGGTCTCTGCGCGGTATCCGTTCGTTTTCAGAGCGTCTCGAGTTTGTCACGAGCTGTTTCCTACCCGCTCTGTCAGACACCCTCTGTCGTTAATTACCGGTGCAGCTGACCGCGGATGTGAGACATACTGACGCGATCGGGGAGCGTGTGTGCCCTCATTACCGGGTAATTATCACACGGACGGACGCGAGGAGAGTCGTCCCATAACCGTTTAACGTCCGCCCTCACGGCCTTTAAGAATAGTGTTTCAAACTACATATTAAAGCCTTCAAGTGACCAGAGAGACAGATATAGAGAAAGAGGTGGGTAGAAGGGCCAATTGTTTTTGCCTGTTCTTGGTACTTCGCGCACACACAAACACACACACACAGACACACACACACACACACTCTATCTTCAGTCAAAATGTAAGAGAATGATATCCCTCCATCCAATCTCCTTTGTAGGCCGGAGGGCAGAGAAATAGAGCGTTGGGTTATTCAGGGCAAGAGAGGGGTGATGGTTCCGCTCGCCCTTCATAACGCACAAGCACAGTACCCCCACTCGACCTCCTAAACAAAACATGGTCCTTTTCTTTCTCCTTTCATTTTAACTCTCCATCCCTCATCTCTCTCCACCCCCCTCCCTCCCCCATGCCCCTCACCATCCCGCAACCCTCTCCACATCCTTCACGCAGAGGAGATGCAGTAAAAGTCCTCGAGCGCCCGGTCTCTGAGACGGAAAGCATCCGCGCGGATAATGGGGCAGGGAGTATCTGCTACTTAACAATGGCAACACCGCGGGCGAGACAAGTAAAGGCATACTAAATCCTGAAACAAACGTAATTTCGCTACGTTAGATTTTATTTTCGTCCAATTTTCGCAAAGCCTAATAATCAACTGATTTCAACAAACTACTTCGTATGCATACCATAATAATGTGACTGCTATTGCATCAAAACTGGGCGACAGTTTAAAGAGTAAAACAAAAATAGGCCACCTTGTTGCTATAAATCAAGGTTTCGTGGTGTTGTAAACAGTTGGTAGCCAGTTATTGTAGGATTGATTTGTACAAACGTATTTAAAACTTAAATCAGTAGGTTATTATTTTATTAGCCTATTTACCTCGACTTCAAAGACACGCTCGCTGTCATCCAGAAAGATCACGCGCAGCCGGAGTTTTCCTTCCTGGGAGACTCTGGGTTTTGCCGCGCCGGAAGATAGAAGCGCGAGCTTCCCGCGCCGGTCTCCCATTTCTCGCTCTCCCCCTCTCCTCTCCCCCCTCTCTCGCTCTCTCTCTCTCGCGCGCTGGTTTCGGTCCAATCCAAATACCTTTACACCACGAAGTGCGCGCTAGCGGAAGTTCCCGGGTGGCAGCGGAATCATCCGTTGTGTGGGTCGTGAAGCGCGTCGTATGTGGGACGTGTGTTCTGACGGTTGCCCCCACAACCGGTAGCAGTGAGGCTGCGGTCCCCTGGCAGTGGACTGGTCGGATATATGCAGCTGGCCCCCGCATCACACATTAGCCACTTCGTGATTTAATTGAAGAGAGTGGGAGTGGATCAGAATGTGAAAAAATACGTTATGTACATCAGAAGACCAGAAGACGTACATAAGAATGTGCTTTAGAGCACAATCAGTATAAATTAAACAATAGACTACTGTACCTCTGATTCGTGTGTGTGTGTGTGTGTGTGTGTGTGTGTGTGGGTGGGTGGGTGAGGGGGGGGATATAGCCATTCACATATGGAATGTATGTGTATGCTGTATACATTTCACGGTGGTTGGATCCTTTCATGGTAATGGAGCACACGGTTGTGTTTGTGACTGTGTGCGTGTGTGTGTGTGTGTGTGTGTGCGTGTGTGTGTCTGTGTGTGTGTGTGCGTGTGTGTGTGTGTGACTATGTGTGTTGGGGTAGATGTCTAAATGGATGAGGAGGTGTCATGGGTACCCACCAGTGTCCAAACATTCAGGGACCTTTCATATATTGATTCTACTAAAACATTTACTTAATTTGTGATTCTACATATGTAGAATATATATATATAATGTGTGTGTGTTTGTAGGCTACACTGTCCTCAAACTGTTAACATTAACTGTTTTAATCATCTGGTCTCTTTTCCACTATGCCAGCTAGCTGTATCAATCAGAATATCCATCTGGATGTCCTGAGGACAATGCTGTAAAAAGCATTTTTCTAATATGGCAGAGATATACAGCATTTGCCCTCAGGTCATTGAGGCATCAGTGACAGTAATTGTGACATTTTGCCATTAGATGGCAGTATTCTTTTTCAAATGAAATCCCTGTTCCTCACAAACATGCTGTGTGAATGTTGAATATATACCACAGGGTTTCAAGTTTCATTGTTTGGCAATGTGTGTGTGTGTGTTTGTACAGTATGTGTACTTGTGGGCACTTGTGTCCAAAAAAAGTACAACCTTAAAATAGGCCCCATCTAGATGTTTTTTGATGGGTCCCCACAAGTGAAAATGCCTTTTTCAGCTTAAGTTCAGGGAAAACCTATAATTGGGCATAGTGTTTGAATTGGGATACGTTTTAGGTTTAGGCATTACCTGTGAGGTTAAATAATAGGCGTTATGGCTATGTTAAGGTCCCTCCACCTCCTCCATTCACTCCTCCCCCCTTCCCTACACCTCCTCCATTCACTCCTCACCCCTTCCCTCCACCTCCTCCATTCACTCCTCGCCCCTTCCCTCCACCTCCTCCATTC
The DNA here is from genome assembly GCA_016801105.1 of Esox niger. Classification (NCBI taxonomy): domain Eukaryota; kingdom Metazoa; phylum Chordata; class Actinopteri; order Esociformes; family Esocidae; genus Esox; species Esox niger. The sequence continues at coordinate 14,012 of JACXGJ010007209.1, read as the reverse complement.
ACTCCTCGCCCCTTCCCTCCACCTCCTCCATTCACTCCTCGCCCCTTCCCTCCACCTCCTCCATTCACTCCTCGCCCCTTCCCTCCACCTCCTCCATTCACTCCTTCCCCTTCCCTCCACCTCCTCCATCACTCCTCTCCACTTCTTTCCCCCTTTAATTGCTCCTTCTATTCTTCCCCCTCATCCTCTCCTCCCTAGCGACTTTTCCTCCTCGTTCCTCTCCTCTCTCACTACTGCTCTTCTTCATCCATCGCTCCTGTCCTCCTTTTCCTGACTTCTCAGTTCCTCCTCTCCTCCACAGCTGGTTGTTAGTGGTTGTTATGACACCCTGTAAAAGTAATATGAACCTCCTTCCCTCCTTCTCTGTCCACCATCTGTCGCCACGCCTTCCTCTCTCTTGTCTATTTCTTTATTTATCTTCCTCTCCCTCCACTTTCGGTCTCCCCTCTCTTTCGCTCTCTCTCTCTCTATCTCTCACACACACACACACACACACACACACACACACACACACACACACACACACACAGAAATACTCACGAACACACAGCCTTGGTGTTTGATTTTCCATACAGAAGATTATTTGCACCTGTCAAAGGCTGTGCACTTTGTTATTCTGTTTCCACCAAACACTTTATCATTAAAGCATGTGCGTCTGTCTTTCTGTTGTGTGAAAATCCTAAAATAGTCATTTATTATATATACGCCACCTTCTCCTTCCATCTCTCGTCCTTCATACTCTCTCACTCCCTCCATCTTTGCAGGATTCCCAGATGGGACAAGGACAAGGGATCATCCACATCTCATACTGAGACCATATTCGTTTTGGGTTTTGAAATCGGTTAGCGTTCTGTCTTCCAAATATGTGGGATGTTCCCAAGTCGCAAAGTGTAATCACTTACTGTCTGTTTTGTGACGGTACGTTTTTGAGTGGAAAAACCCTGTTTCAACAACTAAATCGTTTGAAAAATATTCTCATCAATCTTCATCGGCTCTTCATAAAAATAAGATGGCCTAGGCCATTGTCTTCAGAAGGAAAAGTGTTTTGAGTGGGTACTCACTAATCCTAGAGGTGTGTGTGTGTGTGTGTCATATGCTATTAAATCCCCCGATGAGCATCAAGAAAGTGTATAAATATAGCACAATTCATTAAAAAAAAGAACAAATGTAAAAATATAACAGCATAAAAATAAGTAATCAAATGAAAACATTAAAACAACATAATAAAAACAGGGAGAACTAACACAAGTCCCTCTCACACACACACACACACACACACACACGCACCCACACAACACACACGCACACACATACTTCTACCACCAAGATTCATATCTTTTGGACTGGAACTGAGTTTCCACCCTTCCTTAACTCACAGAGGAATCCCTCATCAATCTCTCTATTCTTTCCCTCTCTTGTTGGAATGGATAGATGACATCTATCAATATTTCCTTGGCTGACTGGAGGTTGGGTCAGATGAGCCTGGCAACATCATGGAGTTTCCCCCAGAAACCATGCCTATTGCTGGGGAAACCTGGCAGGCAGTGACCCTTCTTCCAGGAGCCTGAAAGTGAGTTACCACCTACAGCTAGGTCCCAAATTACTCCTTGTTCCATGTAAGGGGTTTGACCTAAACGTAGTGCAAAATTGAATAGTGTGTCATCTCTTCATAGTGTCCTGGTCTAAAGTAGTGTACTATATAGGGAATAGGATGCCATTTGGTACAAGTTATATCCTCTCACTCAAAATCAATCGCTGCCTGTGCATAACTTTCAATGAGAAGCCCCTGTTGTTCTTTCCCATACCTGGATTTTATCATTCTATAAAAAGAACAGTAGGAAGAATGCTGTTGGTTTCACTCTCAGAGTTGGAGAATGCTGTTGGTTTCACTCTCAGAGTTGAAGAATGGTGTTGGTTTCACTCTCAGAGTTGGAGAATGCTGTTGGATTCACTCTCAGAGTTGCATAATGCTGTTGGATTCACTCTCAGAGTTGGAGAATGCTGTTGGATTCACTCTCAGAGTTGCATAATGCTGTTGGATTCACTCTCAGAGTTGGAGAATGCTGTTGGTTTCACTCTCAGAGTTGGCGAATGCTGTTGGATTCACTCTCAGAGTTGGAGAATGCTGTTGGATTCACTCTCAGAGTGGAGAATGCTGTTTGATTCACTCTCAGAGTTGGAGAATACTGTTGGATTCACACTCAGAGTTGGAGAATACTGTTGGATTCACTCTCAGAGTTGCATAATGCTGTTGGATTCACTCTCAGAGTTGGAGAATACTGTTGGATTCACACTCAGAGTTGGAGAATACTGTTGGATTCACTCTCAGAGTTGCATAATGCTGTTGGATTCACTCTCAGAGTTGGAGAATACTGTTGGATTCACACTCAGAGTTGGAGAATACTGTTGGATTCACTCTCAGAGTTGGAGAATGCTGTTGGATTCACTCTCAGAGTTGGAGAATGCTGATGGATTCACTCTCAGAGTTGAAGAATGCTGTTGGAAGCCTTCTGCCTCTGACGTTTTAGATGAATCTTTGATTTCTCCCGGTGTTTACCTGAAACAGGTGCATGAGTGTTCTTTTTCCATGTCTGCCCATCAGACTTTCTCAACAGTGGAGAAGTCACTGGCAGGGACATCAATGCTTTGCTACATTTTTGAATTGCCTTCAATTCGGGGCAGCTCTTTGTGTTGTCTGTCATTATTTTATAGGATAGAGAATACCTGCTGCTGAGATCGTGTCTTTCTGTCCTCGGCCAATAGCCCACTTGCACTGACACACACCCACATGCTGCTCTGTGTCAGTCTCTTTAAAGGATCTGTCGGAGTAAAGGGTCAAAGAGGAGTGACCTCTGGCTTGCTTGTTTGGTGGGTTTTGGGATTAGACTGTTTGGTTTAAGACTGTTGGAAGACCCTGGGTCACACAGTGGATAAAGAGAGAGAGAGAGAGAGAGAGAGAGAGAGAGAGAGAGAGAGAGAGAGACAGAGAGAGACAGAGAGACAGAGAGAGAGCACTAATGTTTACATTATTTATTGTTGACAGGCAATGATTGATTTCATCATTGTCTTTTCTCTTCTCAGGCATAGAAACACACACGCACACAATTTAGAAAGCTTCTGTATATTTCGCCCTGGTTTATTAAGTGTTTGTTTTATTTTATGGTATCAGCTACATCAATCAGCATGACAGGAGATATTGTCAGTTTGGACCATGGAGAAATAAGCTCCGGGCAAAATTCAGTTTGTGTGTGTAGTTGTCAATCAAAAAATGTCACTCAAAAAAGCTATTGATCCAGGCACAACCAGCAGCCGCTGAAGTCCCATCTTATATAACGTAAAAACACATACCAGAAGATAATTAAATGCATTTGTTACATTTAATTTATTAATTAAGCACTTCTAAAAGAGGCCGGTTAACTAATTAATCAAAGGTTAATTAATTGCGTGATTTATAACTGGGGGGAGAGGTGTGGGGAGAAAGTGACAGAGAGGATGTATGAGGGAGAGGGAGGGAGAGAGAGGGATGGTGAGAGAGAGGGAGAGAGAGGGTGAGAGAGGGAGAGAGAGGGTGAGAGAGGGAGAGAGAGGGTGAGAGAGGGAGGGGGTGTGTGAGGAGGGAAGGAGAGAGAGACAGGTCTGTAGGACTGGATAATTACTGCCAACTATGAAAACGCTCTTTGAAAATCAGATGTCTGTAGTTTATTGTCATAGAAACGTACAAGATAATTGAACTTAGTAGAACCCCGTACCAGATAAGGAGTTGTTTAAAAGTCTTTCAAACTAGATTTTACCGGAACATGTTCAGGAGTACAATGTTAGAGGATCTCAGACAGAATACTGCTGAGATAGAAAGACCTTACTGCATCTAAAAATATATAGTGTTCCTGTACATGTTTGTGTGTGTGCGTTGGTGTTTGGTGTGAGGGAGGGAGACAAGTACGAGTAGGGGAGAATAGAGGGTGAGTAGGGAGAGGGAAAGAAAAGGTAGAGACAGAGGAGAGGGAGAGAGAGGAAGGGAGAGGAGAGCAATGAGAGAGGGAGACAGAAAAGAGAAAGGGAGAGAACAAGTGGGCGAGTCTCATTGGCTGTCCTGACGGCTAAAGGCAGGGGACGTCTCATTGGCTGTCCTGACCGCTAAAAGCAGGGGACGTCTCATTGGCTGCCCTGACGGCTAAAAGCAGGGGACGTCTCATTGGCTGTCCTGACGGCTAAAAGCAGGGGACGTCTCATTGGCTGTCCTGACGGCGAAAGGCAGGGGACGTCTCATTGGCTGTCCTGACGGCTAACGGCAGGGGTGTCTCATTGGTTGTTCTGGTGGCTAACGGCAGGGGTGTCTCATTGGCTTTCCTGACGGCTAACGGCAGGGGACGTCTCATTGGCAGTCCTGACAGCTAAAGGCAGGGGACATCTCATTGGCTTTCCTGAAGGCTAACGGCAGGGGTGTCTCATTGGCTGTCCTGGCGGCTAACGGCATGGGTGTCTCATTGGCTGTCCTGACGGCTAACGGCAGGGGTGTCTGATTGGCTTTCCTGACGGCTAACAGAAGGGACGTCTTATTGGCTGTCCCGACGGCTAACGGCAGGGGTGTCTGATTGGCTGTCCTGACAGATAAAGGCAGAGGACGTCTCATTGGCTGTCCTGAAGGCTGAAGGCTGAGGGAGTCAGGCACTTTTATTGGGTTCAAGCTTTGTCACACTGTGCTTGAAACACACACACACTTTTGCTTTAAAATGCCCCTAAAGACTGGATTTGTATTGTATTTATATTCACTCTGTCTTTTTGAATTGTTGTTTATTTATCTGTAAAGGACAACATACATCCGATCTCATCTCCTGCAACCGTCCCTCTCTCTTCTCTCTCCTCCTCCATTATCTATCTTTGCCTCCCTTACCTCTCTGTCCAACTCTATCAGCTACATAACATTTTATTCAAAATACTTTATTGACATGGACAGTTAGGTAACTTCCATTGCCAATGTACAGCAACAAAAGTAATGAGAATTGTAGAGCAGTAAATAAACATATATTTGTTAAATAGTAGTCTCTCAACTTGTAACTCAAAATCCTTCCCTCATTGTGTTTCTGTGTCGATAGTCCTCTTCTGGCAGGGCCGGGTGAACATCTTAAGAGTCCAAATTTTAATAATTAATGAATGCATGTGGGCTGAATCCAGAGACGCGCATGGAAACGTCCAGTTGTGAAGCCCGGAGCTCGTATACAAATTATGCAAAAGTTAGTCGGTAGAGAAAAATGTCCGTTCCCAAGCTCCAATAAAAACCGTCATGCCAACAAGTAGACTCTTCTGATTGGCCTAGATATATGTCAGTTAAGGTGATAGCGTCGACCGGACAGATTAATGTGGAAACTGTTCTCTCACCCACTGGACAGATAGCTTTCCAACCCTCTGAGGGACCACGTGGGAAACGGAAAGGCAATAGAAAGAAGCAGCATTGCCATAGAGAGCAAGAAAGCGGATGAAGAGGTACGCGGGAGAGGGGAGAGAGCAAAAGAAGCGCCTGTGATATTTGAAAGGAGACAAATTAGTAGAGAACAAGTAAAGGTTATCATGTCTACCACCGTCTCAGCGACTCCTGCAGTACTCAAACCCTGCTCAGGAACACCTTCCTCTGGGGGAGTTTTCCGCTCCGAGCCGCTTTACATCCCCACGAGCACCAGCCCTCATTCAGATTCCCTCTCTCCATCCCCGCGCCTTTCCACCACTGGGCTCCTCAGTCCCTTCCAGCCCGGCCCAGGAGTCCCACTTGGAGCCTTGGGACTTAACAGCACTCCGGTGTCTGGAGATCGAGTTATTTCCACCACCACCACCACCACGACTACCAGCGACTGCAGAATGGTTGATGTACACGGTGTGAAAGTAGCTTCCTTCAGCGGCGCAGGACAGGAAGAGTTAATTTGCCTTCCCCAAGTTTACGAGCTCTTCCTTAAACACCTCGTCGGCGGACTCCACACCGTTTACACGAAGCTGAAGCGTCTGGATATATATCCGGTTGTGTGTACGGTGGAGCAGGTGCGGGTCTTGAGAGGGCTCGGTGCGATCCAGCCTGGGGTCAACCGGTGCAAACTAATATCCCGACGAGATTTCGAAGCGCTCTACAACGACTGCACGAATGCGAGGTTGGTCGAAATAGGTTTTATATTTCGTTCACACTTATTTGAACACTATTGTTAATATAAATTATTTATCAAGTTGATTCCTCTTAGTTTTTCTTGGCTTAATATGGGCATTTAATACATTGGACAGTGTTACATTCCCCTCAGATTCAAATTTGTTTTTTCGGTACAGTGTATAAAACATTTACATTTACTTTTGTGAAATGTTTTGAGTTCACTTACTTAAGAAAGCATCCCGTAGCACTGGCATGTCTCCAAAGAGGCTACTACTCTGTGGTAGACTCGTATCAAAATAACGGCGATCACATGTTTTTATGTGAAGATGAGACCAAAACTATAGGAAAACTACACTTGAAAACAAACATTTAAAAATAGACTGTACTAATCTTCATGTTGAACGGTAGCCTAGTAGGGCTTTCTTGGGAGACGACCGTAGTTTAAAGTTTAACTTATGGCCGCGTAGTTGCAAATCCTAATGCCCCGGGGCAGTGAAGAGGACATTGCCCTGCTTAGATTGTAGTCTTTAAGATGGGGCGTTATGTAGATGTCCAGACTGTGACATCTACGCAACGCTAACGATCCTCAAGCACTTTTCATAAAACCAGTGACCTGGACACATTTCCGATCCTGTCCCTCACATCATAGTCATCCAAACATTCCCAACATACATTTGGTTCATTCAACCTGTAACTGTAAACTCTATTGTTCTGGTCAACTTACACCTTGAAAAAAGGTTACCAAAATAAAAGACTTGCTATCTCAACATGTTAGCAGAACACTGGCTTTGTTTTCTCATAATAAGCTTGTCATTGAAGCCTGAAGAGACAATCATAGAGATCTAATTATCTCTGCTCGTTTTGTTTTTTTACCAGACAGTTTAGTGAACGACCCCACCCCCCATACACACCCACCTCAACCCACACACACACAAACACACACACACACACACACACACACACACACACACACACACACACACACACACACACTTCCAGTGCTCAGATTTGTCAGTTATAGTTAATCATTTGAACGAGCAAGTGAAAACACAGTCATGGTCCATTGTGCTAGATTCCACAGTCTGAAATGAAAGGTACCGTTTTGTCTTACCGGACCCCCTTCCCTCTGTTTGATCTCATAACTTTATACATCGTGTGATTTAGTGATGCTCTACGGTTTCAACAAACAACTATTTCGATAATTGAAGGGAAAAAATATAATTCCAGCATTAACACGTGTTTAATTCACATAAAACAACCTTGCTGGTGTTTTTTCTCATCTTCTACGCCCACGGCTTAATGCCTCAGTAACTTGATGAATGCCTGTGTAACTGTCGCCTCTCGGGTGTAAACCAACTCTACCCGCAAGTAATGCGGGTTAACAGAGGGTTAATACTGTAATAGATACAGCGCTACACCACCTTGCATTCGGCTTGAACGTTTTCTCAGTTCAAAACGCAACTCACGCCCTGAAGGTAAACTAAACATCCTTTGTCATATTGTCTCCAAAGTCTTTTCATGTGTTTCGGTGATGCTCCTATCGGACGTGACTCTAGCTCGGCAGATTTGACTGCAAACTATCTTTGAGTTTCTTCTACGTCTAGCGCTTCCGGACATTACAAGGCCTGGGTTGTATACCGGACCTAGCCTAGCCATCAGGCTAATCCATACTGATTGATATTCGTTGCAAACTATTTCTACTGGCAACGTTAACAATTAGTTTCTTGAGCATTAAGGAACATTATGTCGTGTCTCTTCACGTCAAGGATACATGAGATCTTGTTGGAATGCGCTGTGTAGGCCTACTGAACCCCTATGCAGCATTATGCGCTCCTGTATTTAAGTGGTGCATCTGTTGTCTTTATTTATTTAGGTGACTAACATTTTAGTGGTGATTTATCGTGAGTGCACTCAACCCAGTCATAGTAGTGGTCATCAGAGTGGACACAAGAAGCCAGGGAAATAAAATAAACAGTGTCTGCATTAGTTTGGTGCAGGGACAATTTTGGGGGTGGGGGTTTGATTTAGATGACAGGGAAGTCGATTGATGTTAGATTTCTCTTCAGCCTTGTTAATGTCACCACTTACACACACAGGCACTTACTGAACACAAACATACACAACACACACACACACACACACACACGCTAATGATGCCTTGTCGTGTTTGTGAATAATAGTAAGCATTAGCTCCCACTCCCACTGGAATGGACTGTATCTCTCACTATCTGTGTTTCTGTTTTAGTTTGTCTCTCCGGTCGCCAACTCACCACCCACGTATTCACCAAAAACGGATCTTAGTCGGTAGTTTGTGGCAAACCGCGCCGTTTGTTCTGGCAGCTAAAATTCTTTTTATCCAAATCACAGAGTATTACCAGTGACTTTGAGCTGGCTAAACCCATCCCGACCCTGGTAAGGACTCAACCCCTGAATCACTTGTTTGTTTAACTCTCTAGCCTGGAGAGGGGGGTTCATGCCTCGCTAAAATATTTTAAGTCAGAATCAGCCAGCCGAGGGAGAGAAAATTTTAAGGGGGAAAACGAGAGGGGAGTGAGAAAGGAGAGAGGGGGAGAGGAGAAATAGACAAAGAGGAGGTGGGTCTGTGTAGTTACAGATCAAAGCGGGGAAATATGATCCTTAAATGATCTCCTTTGTGTTGTGTGTGTAATGGATACTGTTTCACATTTACTGTTGAATCCCAGCTGATAGACAAGAGAAGGGGGTAGGGTTTGGGCAAATGTTAAATACTGATGTTAGACCGGGGTTTGTTACATCAAGACATGACTGTTTTACTATACTTCTGAGAACTTGATTTGGATCACAAATTATTTCTAGGTTTTTGAACCTTAACCCTAACTTTAACCCTAGCCCGGACTATTATAACACATTATAACACATTATAACCCTGGCCTTAACCCCAAGCCTAAAAAAGCGTCTGGAACTCTTCATTACTGCAGAACGTGTGCAGTGAAACACCTCAACACTGACTCTGAATGTCCTGTTCCTTCCCATCAGCCCCTGCTCTCACGTCAGGACCAGATGTCAAATAGAGGACGGCGTCTGAATGTGCGTCTGTGTTGGTCTGTGTGTGTCAGAATCAGAATCAGCCTTGCTCACCAGGTGTGTGTTCACACACGAGGAATTTGACTCTGGATTATACTGACTCACGATGTGCTTCCTCATAGAAGACTTAAACAAAGGACACTCGACAAGAGTCACCGACTGCAATATACATTGATCAAATCCCAGAATCGATCATATGCGTCTATTTATCGCCCAAATGACTCCTGTTACGTTACTGTGGGTAACAAGGTGAACTGTAGCATGCTGTTCGTCCAGGGATGTCAAGGTGATGACTGTAGCTGTGATAATAGGTGATCGAAGGACAACGCAGCGGGACATACATTGCCACCAGAATACACACACCCTGTTAGGAAACAGCCGTGTCTCACGATGGACGCGCCTCTGTGTGTGTGACCGGGCGTGTGTTTTTTGGTTTTGTTTGTATGTGTTTCCTGATGATTCGTTTGTTGGCTCTCCGCACGGTAATCTCCTCCACTTCAAGGAGTGGAGGAGAGAGGAAGAGGGAGAGAGGCGGGGAAAGGGAGGGGAAGAGAGTGAAGGAAACAGAGAGATGGATTGAAAGAGAGAGGAGAGGGAGGGAAAATGATAGTTTGAGCGAGAGAATAGGTGGGAGACAAAGAGAGATTGTTAAGATAGTGACAGAGAGAAAGAATAAGAGGGAGAGAGAATCATGTTATTGGACCCTCCTGAACCAGCAGTGAATGATTGTCTGGGGTTAGAGGGTTAATACACTCCTTCAGAGACCCAGCAGAACCAAGAGAGGAGCTGGGAGGAATAATGAAGGAGGTGGCAGGATGGGAAGTGATGATTTGACAAAAACAGAGGGAAAGAAAGATGTTTACAGGTAGAAAGAGAAAGACAGCGAAAAGGGGGAGTGTAGTGAAACAAGATATACCTGGGGTTAGTACGGCAGGACACGCCTGGGGTTAGTACGGCAGGACACGCCTGGGGTTTGTACACTAGTTTATTAACTAGTACCACACATTTAATAGCACTGTGTTTGTGTTTCATTGGTCTCATTGTGTCTTGAAGAGATGAACCCTGTCAAAGAGAGACAATGAAAGGGAGAGAGCAGAAGAATGGTTTAAGAAAGGGAGACAAAGGGAAAGAACGAGGGGAGTAGAGGTAGAGAATCTGTATGTAGTTATTTAGCGATGCTGAAGAGTTGTGGGTAGACAGAAAGACCCGTTTGTGGGAGACAGAAAGACCCGTTTGTTGGTAGACAGAAAGACATTGAGCACAACCTTCATGAGTTTTAATTACAAAGTAGACTTGTCAGCAAGAGATCCCTGCTAATTCCCGGCCCGTCCGTGAGATGTCTGGTACAATCTAAATAATCCTGACAGTCTGTATTGTCCAATTGTGGGTGTGTCTGTGTGTGGGGGGGGGGGAATATGTTGCATCTGTTCTGGTGGGTAATCAGATTTGTTTAGATGGTAGAAAAACACCTGCCACAACATTTACAACATCATAAAACAGGAGCACGTGAAACCACTCTCACCTCCATTTGATACCCTTCTAAAGCAGCATGACAGCACGTGTGTGCCCGTGTGCCTGTGTGCCCGTGTGTGTGCCCGTGTGTGTGTGTGTGTGTGTGTGAATGCGAGTGTGTGTGTGTGTGAGAGGTTTTACACGTTAACTGGTGAAACAACGAAACAAGCATTGAGTTGCTCGTGGGAAATATCACAGTTGGTGGTTTGGTTCAGTACACACACACACACACACACACACACACACACACACAAACACACACGCACAGACACACACACACACACACACACACACACACACACACACACACACACACAGACTACTACTCCTTCTACTTCTACGACCACTATTATAACTAATATTATTATCACTCATTTCTTATTCCTCAACCCTAAACCTAACCCCAGCTTCAACCACAGTTCTGTCGTCACCTATTTCATTTATTCAGACCTGTTTACACACACACACTTTCAGTGATGGAAATAAAAGAGTTCTCCCGCTGTGTCTGAATGGTTGAATTTCCTCCGAAAGTATGTTATGTGGGATGTCAAGTTTTTATTGCACAGTGGTTGAATGTTGGTTCACATTGATAGGATACCATTGGGTTAACATTGAGCTAACATTGAGCTAACGTTGAATGCATGTTGAGATTACACAAGCTGCTGGTGTAATCAGTAGTATTTCTATGGCCCTATTCATCCCCCCTCTGTCTCTGTCTCTTTCTATGATTACCACGGTGATGAACTCAAGAAAATGGAAAACATGAATGTTTTTATAGCTGCCAGACCCCCTCCACCCCCCCATCTCTCTCACACTCTATGACCCCCCCTCTTCCGTCTCTTTCTCTGTCTCTCACTCTCTGATTTCATGCCCCAGCTGTTTCTTTCTCTCTCTTTCTCTCTCCTTTTCACTCAGTCTCTTTACAATTCTGTCTATCCCTGCAGGCTAACAATACCACCAGCAATTCATTTATTGTGTGTGAGTTTGTTTTTGTGCGTGTGCGTTTGTGTATGGGCATGTGTGTGTTTTGTTTGACCTACTTGATGATGACAAAGAGTCCAGATCTCATCTCTCTGTGTGTGTTAAATTCTTTATTACTTTTGTTTTGGTTGACCTACAAAACCAGCTGGACATTGTTCTATCCCTCCCTCCCTACCTCCTTTCCTCCTTTCCTCCTCTCCTCCCTCCCACCCTCCCCGTGTCCCTGTCCATCCTTCGTCCCCCCCACACCCTTCTGTCACAACCCTCGACTGACATCACTGTGGTGTCAGTGGGGATTCTGATGTCATAAAGTCCGCTGTGATGTCACAATGAATCGGACGTGCCTCAACCTCATTTCATTACTGCGGTGACGGTAGGAGGGGTTTCGTCCAGTTACCGATCTTGACCGTGTCTCGTTAATGACCAGTGTCACGGGAGGATCAATTCAAGGCGTTTTAGTAATTAGATGAATATATCTGTCTGAGACCGTTATCTGAGGAGTTGCTTGAAAAGTGCATTTTAATTTTGTTATTATTAGTAATATTATAAATTAAGTGCCCTCTTTGATGTTTGTCGCTTTTGGTAAAAACAAGCTAATAGGGTTAATGAATGAAGAAATACCCCAAATGCAGGTGATAAGTATTGGCCAACACATGCATTTAGCACCGTCCTCTTGCAAAGACAGGAGCTCAGGGTCTTAATGATCATTTAGTGAGGTGGGACAACATGCAGCGAAGGACCTGAGACAGTTCATCAAGGCTTTTCTCCAGATCCTTTAGAGGTCTTTCCTCCTCAGGTCTCCACACCATCAGTGGGGTGCAGGTCGGGGCCTGGGGTAACAATGGCCAGAGCTTGATTCTGTGGTCACTTCCTTTTTGGGGGGTTCTGGAGGACTGCTTTGGGTCGCCGTTCTGCTCTGGGATTCAACGACATGTTTTGGCCTCCTGGCAGAGGTCTAAAATGGTACTTGATGGCCTCCATGTTACCATCAATCCTAACAAAGTTCCCAGGGCCTTGCCAAAGCAAGTAATATGGTATGATAAATTACAGCAGTAAGAACAACAGTAAAACTAAAACAATCACTGATCTTGACTTTCTCTGTCTATATCCTGGCTCTCTTTTTCTCTGTCTCTATTTTGGCTGTCTTTTTCACTGTCTCTATTTTGGCTGTCTTTTTCTCTGTCTCTATCTTGGCTCTCTTTTTCACTGTCTCTATCTTGGCTGTCTTTTTCTCTGTCTCTATCTTGGCTGTCTTTTTCACTGTCTTTATTTTGGCTGTCTTTTTCTCTGTCTCTATTTTGGCTCTCTTTTTCACTGTCTCTATCTTGGCTGTCTTTTTCACTGTCTCTATTTTGGCTCTCTTTTTCTCTGTCTCTATCTTGGCTGTCTTTTTCACTGTCTCTATTTTGGCTGTCTTTTTCACTGTCTCTATTTTGGCTGTCTTCTTCTCTGTCTCTATTTTGCCTGTCTTCTTCTCTGTCTCTATTTTGGCTGTCTTTTTCACTGTCTCTATCTTGACTGTCTCTGTTTTGTTCTATCTGTCTTATCTTTCTCTGAATGCAGTATATATTCCCTCCCTCCCCCTGTGAGGCTGTCATCCCTGTTTCTGCTGACTCACTTGCTCCAGCTGTTGAAGAAGGTGTTTTATTGGATTGCAGATGTCCTCTATTTGTCTAAGAAGGAGAGGGGGGTGCAGGAGAGAGAGGAGGGAAGGAGAGGGGGATGCAGGAGAGAGGAGGGAAGGAGAGGGGGATGCAGGAGAGAGGAGGGAAGGAGAGGGGGATGCAGGAGAGAGAGGGAAGGAGAGGGGGATGCAGGAGAGAGAGGGAAGGAGAGGGGGATGCAGGAGAGAGGAGGGAAGGAGAGATAAAGGACAGAAGGTGTGAAGAAAGGGAAAAGTGGAGCATAGTTAACATGGTGATAGTAATGACAGATGGGGAGACAGACAGGGAGACAGACTGGGAGACAGAGAGACCGACAGAGAGACAGACAGAGAGACAGACAGGGAGACAGAGAGACAGACAGACAGGGAGACAGACAGGGAGACAGAGAGACAGACAGACAGGGAGACAGACAGAGAGACAGACAGAGAGACAGACAGGGAGACAGGCGAGTGAAAGATGCAGGAGGTGGATGAGAGGTGGATGAGAGGTGGATGAGAGGTGGTTGAGAGGTGGATGAGAGGTGGATGATGGATGATCAGAGTGAAGATGAATGTTGGCAGAGAAAAGAAGGATGTCCTTGGGTTGACAGGAGCGATCAATGACACATCATTTACATTATAAACGAGGGATAGAGGGAGGGAGGGAGGGAGGGAGGGAGGAGGAGG
>JACXGJ010007208.1:0-31309 GCA_016801105.1 Esox niger | reverse complement strand
CCAAAATAAACCACACCACTGTGCACAAACATTCAACATAAGTAGGTTCCCCAATTGGAGGCAATAACGAACACCTGCCTCCAATTGGGGAGACCACAACACATAGAGGTGGCTAGAGTCACCTATTTAGGCCATGTCCTGGCTATGGCCCCAGCCAGCGCAAAGATGGCTAGGGGCATAGCCAGGACATGACAACAGCCAGGTCCCTTAGGACACAAAGTGGTAATAAGGATTCTCCGGTTAGGTAATTAACAGAACCAGCATCTATTTGAATCTCGTCTGTGTAGTCTAAGTGTGCCCTACGTATCCTAGATAGGAGAGCTGGTGACAAAGACTGTACAGGCTTAAAATAAAAATAAAAAAATAAAAAACATGTGGAAAACTGATCCGTGCCCGACTCGTATCATCCGCAAAGTGTCCTCAATATGGCACTCTGCCCTTCCCCCAGGACGGCCCATGGAATATTTCATAAAAATAAAACATGAATAATGTTCCTTGCCGGGCCGTAATCACCCGCAAAGTGGCTTCAATATGGCCCTTTTCCCTTCCAACAGGACGGCCCACAAAAAAAAATGGAAAAATGTTTTACGAACAAGGGAAGGAAAGCGGGGGACGGGACCCCGATAAAACCCTACTTCAAGAGAAGCAAAATGTTTTGGGGCAAATGCATGGAATCCTTGCTTGAAAACACACGCCGCCGCACTGTGCAATCGAAGCAATGATTTTTGGGGTAGAAACGTTTGTCAGACATCATACCGCTAGTTTATAATATCTTGTTGCGTACTCATAGAGTACACCTTTTGTTATTACTGTCCCTCAGAACATTGATCACAAAATATCACAAATGGAGACCCCAAGTATTAATTTCGGATGTGGGACCGGCCCTGGTTTGGCTTTATAGGGGTTCGTCAACCTGTCACTATAGCAATTCAGCAAGGGGAGTAATGGCCCCCGAATTCCTACCATTAAGTTTCATCGGAGTATCAGGGGACGCACACCTGTCTTATCATTCAGCAAGGGGAGTAATGGCCCCCGAATTCCTACCATTAAGTTTCATCGGAGTATCGGGGGACGCACACCTGTCTTATCACTCCCTTTAGTCGATAACCAGTCAGCTAGCTCCCTCACGTTAAAGTTCTTGGGAGACTCGAATTTAGATATTCCCTCACAACAGAGTATTGGAAACCTCAAATTGGCTACACTAATCTTTTGGGGTCTCTTAATAAAAAATAAAAAAATAAACTCATCCCCTGCTATCAAAAGTTCAGTTACTCCCCCTTTTCTTTTTGTTCTTTAAACTTCTTAACGAAGGATTTTCTATGCATTCTCATTTAGAACTATACAACATTAACAACGAAACAACAAATATAACATATACCATCAATAATCAACTGTTATTTCACATGAAATAAATCGGACCTTGTCACTCCCGGCTCAGGTGCAAACAATTCAACTCTCAAAACAGACTGATATGAACTATTGCGAATTTGTCAAGTAGGTTCCGCTTACCTATTTATGATGCCGGCAGTTCAGTCAGCTGAAATGAGTTGAAAAGAAAACACCGTCGTCGTGGAGATATTGAGGTCCCATCTGGGGTGCCAAATTGTGGAAAAATGTTTAATGTTCGCGATTTATTCAAATAAAGAACTTCTCAGTCGTTCGTATAACAGTTGATTATTTCAAGTTTAATTACGTGGATCCACGGGAACAATCATCACAACATTACAAAAGATGAACAGGGTAATGCCATGACAGACTGCTTCGCATTTCATTATGGCTTTCTCCTTTTTATACCCCTCCTGGCTAGCTCCTGCAAATATTATCTCTTATGCTATAACATACATACAAAACAAGGCGTCATACTAATCGTAAAACAAGATAGAACTCTACATTGTCATGGCAACCAAAGTTCTAGGTCATAGTTAACAGACCCCCCTAACCTGAGCTACCCCTGGTCTCTGTCCTACCCGAATGGGAGAAACAGAGGAGACACAGACAACTTCACCTTGGAGCCATCTGTACAGGACCATAGATAAGGCTCCTTCAGTCCAGGTCATAACAAAATCAAATAACAGGGCATGCTGACCTAAGTCTCCCTCTATACGTGGCAACCATGAACAGTCTAAAGCAAAATATAGGCCTAGTCTAAACAGTCCATTTATTACATTGAATTAGCAGAATAATGGATAAATCAGGATATGGAAATAAATTAATCCTCAACACTGGTACTGATAGAAAGGTGTCAGAACACAGTGCATCGCAGTATGTCGTGAATGGGGCTGCGTAGCTGCAGACTAGTCAATGTGCCCATGCTGACCCCTGTCCACTGCCGAAATGCCTACAGTAGATCACTACGTGAGGATCAGAACTGGACCACATCAGATGAATCACGTTTCATTTTACATCACATGTTGCGTACCTGGAGAACACACCAGGATGCACTATGGGAAGGAAGGAGACAACCTAGCGAAGGCAGTATGATGCACTGAGCAATGTTCTGCTGGGAATCCTTGGGTCCTGCCATTCATGTGGATGTTACTTTGACACCTACCACCTACCCCTGATGGCATTGACCTCTTTCAGCAGGATAATGTGCCAAGCCACAAAAATGGTTCAGTAATGGTTTGAGGAACACAGCAACGAGTTCAATATGTTGTCCTGGCCTCCAAACTCCCCAGATCTCAATACAATTGAGCAACAGGTCCAATCCAAGGAGGTTCCACCTCGCAACTTATAGGACTTAAGGGATCTGCTGCTAACTTCTTGTAGCCAGATACCACAGCACACCTTCAGAGATCTAGTGGAATCCATGCCTCGACGGGGGCTGTTTTGGCAGCTATAAAATATTAGGCAGGGATTAATAATGTTATGGCTGATCGATGTACGTGTGTGTGTACATGTTAATGTGTCCATGTGAGGTTAGCAAAAGAGTGGCTCTGGCATGGCTATGATTATGTAAAGGACCTGTTCAGCAACCCGGCACCGTGTGACAGGTTCAGCCAATGACAGGACTGCAGCATCCCCATTGCTGATCTTGCTAAAATGGCAAAGGAACAAACGGCTGGAATAAGTGTATGTGTATACACACACAAACACACAGCTTTCATCAGCCTTTTCCATCCAGCTGAGACCTGGCTGTGCATAGAGGAAGGGTTTATTCCCTATTGTTTTTGTGTGTGTTTCCGTGATAAGATCTGTAGGACCCCAGCTGCTGAAGGAACACATTAGTTTAGTAGTTAAGAGGGAAATGATCATGGTCTTTAACTTTATTCACCGCTGTAGTATTTGTGTTTATTTAGGTACATTCAGAGATTGGCATGAATCAGTTGGGATGGTTTTATTGAGGGTCAGTGTTATACCTCCCTTTATTTAATGGTGGGTTTCTCAGCAGGAGAACAGGTGCAGGTGATAAGTCACAGATGTCAACTAGCCTGCATGCCATCATAGTCTCATGCCATGGCAAACTGCCAACCAGGGCACGCAAACACACACAGAGAGTGGTATCCGCATACATTCATTTCCAAGACATCATTATCACTGCACCTCCAGCTACGGTGAAATCGGCCTGAATTAGATCCAGCCTGCATCAGAGAAGCTTAGTCCAGCTTATTTGAATTTTGCATAGCAGCTTACTCTACATTCAGGGTGCAATGAAAAGGATCAAAGGTAGATATAAGTAAAGACTGGTTGAGTGTGAAATAGCAGGATTGCATTATTGTAATGGTTGAAACAGAATGGAATAGCACCAAAATATTTGGAAACAATGTTTTTATTTTTATCATGCCAGCCATAAGCACAAATTGGACAGTTGCCTTCATGGCAAACAGTTGCCAAAAAACAGTTGCCTTCTGTTTTTATTAAGTTAAGATCTACAATGGTCTTTACAGAGAAAAACATTGCTGGTCTAGTGCGTTGACCTACTTGCTAATTCAATGTTCCTTAATTAAGCTCTTCATTTGGAAATACAAATAGACAGCTAGGCTGTTGTAACCTTTGCACAACCTCTTTTTATGTTCACTCACTGTGACTCTTCTTCTTCACATGTAGTTAGCAAAAGATAAAGAAGGATAAAGGAGGATTAGATGTGTCATAGGTCATAGAAGTCAAGAAGCAGACGTCTGTTTTCTAATCTTTCTGGTGCTCTTGGTCATTTTTCTAGACTTCATAAAAGGAATATAACATACAGACCCAGTGTTTGGCTTAAACACAAGCCTGGACCAACAAATAAAGCATGTGGGGTGGTATGCCTAGCGGTACAGTCAGGCATCAGGGCTGGCCATGAGTGTCAGCTATATATATTACATTACATCTCATATAGACAACAAGCTGTACTGTGCAGTCCTTTTTAACTGGGAAAAACTTTGACAAGTATCTCATTCTAATCTATAAACTCAACCGGTTCCAAGAACTGCATTATCTAGAATGTGTCTAATCTAAAAGCCTGCTGCCTAAACTACTGGTTGTTTCAATTGGGTTTTGTCAGGGTGAAATTCTCAGGCCTTATTGATGAATACAGTACATCAAAAATGTTACACTTTATACCAGTTACTGCCTTATCTAGCTTCAAGTATGCGATACATCCGATTCCTCGTGGAACTCTGTTTCAGGGGGCTGACCAACCTGAAACATAACTTCAAAAACATTCAAAATGTCTAAAGAATTTATACAACAGCTATAAACAACCATGTTTAAAATCTCACTTCAAGTATGCTGTTGGACATTTTCTTTTTGCTTCCTAGTAAATCACATGATTTTCATGGCACCAAAGAGTTTTCACCCCAGTGATGTTACTCCAGTATTCCACCTCAATGCATTCCTCCTGATCCTTCAAACTAGAGGACTGACAATAAAATGCCCCACGCCTGGCAGAAAAGACTGGTAAGACTTGAGCAATTGCCTGCTGTGGAAATCGCTAATGGGAAAGGCACAGAGTCTTTTCACAAGTAAAACTTTATTCAAGACTTATAAACCTGGAGCAGTTAACAACACTCTTAGCAGTGTCAGTTCAAGAGCTCTCAGTTGAAAGTTGAGCTCAGGCTTATATACATACAGTACAGCCCACTGTGTCCCCCTCCTATGCATGGTTAGTCTACATTTCTTTCCAGTTTCTCTGCGAATTTTGGCTTAGAAAGATAACAAGAAGAGAAGTTTAGCCAAAACTATAGCTGTTGTAGTCACATCCTGTGAGCAGAGCTGATTATATATTCTTAGAATAATCAATATGATTTCATTGTACTAATAAATCATAAGACCATTTTACCACAAGCCCCATTATCACTACCAGGCATAGGCTAGCTATGCCTAGGTGACTGTATCCCAAGCTAACAGCCAGGGTTGCCAGATTTCATTGACAGTATACCAAAAAAAACACATGCAGACTCCACAAATAACCCACACACACATGTCTGTAATTCGACACACCCAAGCCCATTTCTCCCTGCACACTGTCTTTAACAATAGCCACATTGGGCCTGAGAACCTCATCTGGCAACACTTCTAACAGCACCAGAGCTAACGGTTTCACCAGCCCTATACAACAACTACTACTGTCTGGCGTTTCAACTTAAATCCTGATCCTATGGGTTTGAGCCAGGTGGAGAAATTGCTTAGAGACCTTTTACTGGCAGGTTACTGTTAACCCTGTTAACAGCAGGTGTGTACTATACAAACATGCCTGGGGAATTAAGACTTGGGAATGAAATGCCCCAGATAGATACATGCTGGAGAATAAATTACCACGTCATTAAGATCATTGCCAGCTGTTTAGGGTATCATCTGAGATGCAGCTGGTCAGGGTATTGTCAAACAGCATCTATCTGTTGTTGATAGTTGTTCAGAAAGTGCATACCAAAAGGGATGGAATGCACTTATCGAGTAAATAAACTCAGCCAGATCCCAATTAAAATACTTCAACCTCATTTCAGTCAAGTAAACCACAGATACAAAGCAAGTTCACTCACAATTTTGACTTTACGCTTAGTGATCAACTGGGTTAAAAGCAATTCATCCCCAAGCAATTCCTCTTGTAAACACTGTTATTTGGTAGTGAGGCAAAAGTACATAAGCTTCAAATGCAAAGCATCCCAGTCAATCTTCACAATGGTTCTCCTTTATTTAGGCTTCAATTTAATGAGATTGGTTTGGTTCAGTGGTCTGATTGGTTTTGAGTATTGACTGAACATCCTGTCAGTAAGATCTTTGCATTCTGAGTGGAAGGAAGGCATTCTGACTCATAATGTGACCCAGTTCCCACACACAGATAAACCACACAGCAATCCTGCCGCACTGTTCTGGCTTTTTAGTGGCTTAGCAGATGCAGGTTAATCAGGTTTGTGTGAGTGTGTGCGTAAAGGGAAGGGGAAGATAAAGGTTGTTGAGATAGTCATAGTCTCAGTAAGTCTATAAAAATTTAGGCAGCTGATTAGATGGTTAAAAGGATCTGATTGAGATTTACCACTGGAAATCTTTAAGTTACTGATGCCAAAGGCAGCCTGCATAGTCAGCTTGGTTAGCCCAGAAAGAACAAAACAAGCTGACTGGCCACAGCCACACTAGCCCTGTTTATATTTGGCTGTAATAAGCTTTCTTCATCCTGAGGCTTACTTGATCTTGACCTGATCTTCCTTGTTTACATTTTAAGAATTTAAGGATTTAGATTGTAAATGCTTTAAATTATTAGGCCTAAAAATAAAACAGAACATCAGGCACACAAGAAATACATTTAGCATAAAAGACAAATCATAAAAATAAAATAAGACAAAGTATACAAATAAAACATCACATTTAAGAAGGCCAAAAGATTATTAAAAGGTGAATTAAAGGCAGAAGAAAAAGGTTTTATGCCTGGTTTTAAAACACAATACATAAGTGTTTGAAGTGGTATAGAGTTCTTCAGCACTATCGTCATTGACCTTGAGGAGGCCTTCCTGGTATAGGTTTGAACCCATATACTAAGTTAGGTTGCAGTAGGCCTCAACATCTTGCATCTTGAGACCACGTTCACAATTATTTTTATTGGCTCATATCAGCCATCAACAATCCGTATAATAAATCTTTAGATACTTGTCCCAAGATGATATATACAGAGATGCCTGAAGACTGGTGCAGAGCTCTAGCTCTAGCAGAGCTTCTAGGTCATATGGGGTGGATATGCCAGTGTAGCTTTTGGAGCAACTTCGTTTGCTTTTTATAGCACCACCTAGGGTTCAACTGAACCCACAGTCTAATAGATTAATTTGGCAGACTGTATACACCTATGGGCAAAGTGGCGTGTCTGTAGCGCATGCCATCTCACAGGTATATACGTTGAAAAAAGGAATAATAATAATAATAATAATCCTAACAAAAATAATAACACTCCTGAGCCCCTTTGGGGTAAGGACCCATAATAATATGGTGGGGCTTACTGCATAAGAATAAAATGTGCTATAGCTGGTTTGGGTTGGAACAACTTATGATAAACCTGATAAAGCACTTACATATGCTTTTTCTTTTTTCTCTACAGCACAGAAGAAGACTACATTACAGATGTCCCCTACCCAGCTGTGAGAATCAGAGCAGGTAAATAACCAACAGATTCTCACAAATTAACAGCACTGTAGGTCTGATGTAAACAAACTTAATTCACACCACATTTATGCAAAATTACAAAAAGTATTACTGCCCACATAAAGCAAATAGTATGTCAATATAGGCAGTGTATTTTTAGGAAAATATATTTATGTCAGATAGTATCTAACTATTGTATTTGTGTGTATGTGTGTCAGGTGGTCTTGATGGACTGAGCTTGGAGACTGAGGGTTATGTCCCCACTAAAGAAAGCCCACTCAAAAGATTCCTGAAGGTAATGCTCTCTCTCTCTCTCTCTCTCACCATTGCTCTCTCTTATCTTAGTATCACATCAACCCCAAATGGACACTGTTCTGATGTTATACACTAAGGGCCTGGCCTGTAGTTGATATTATTTCCACCTGTTATTCACTATTAACTAGTGAGTGGCAGCAAGATAAGCAGAGGGTTTGTTTAGTTAGGGGTTTATTGTAATAGCCAAATAATTGTTTCTTTTCAATTCTGCAACCAGTTGCCAAGCACTCTGTTGCTACAGGCTAGTCCTAGCTAGTTGAAAGTTAAGTGTAGCACTAACCCCAAAGCTTAATAATCAATCCAGGGGCTTGTGCATTTCATTTACATCTTCACCTGCTTTGCATAACTTCATTTGAATCAGTAGTATAACGAATTACTGCTTTGATACGCAATAGCCTACTTTCTGATAGTTGGAAAATGCACGCACCATTGAGACAAGAAAATCTTACTTATTTGAAAAACATGCTTTAAAGCTTTAACATAATTATAACCTACTTATTTGCATATAACAATGAGGATTTAAATAAAACAAATTATTACATATTTTACACTATAAATGATACTTACAAAATGCTGAATGTATTTCCCAGCTCTGTGGAGAAATGTGTCGAAGTTCAAGAATCTGTCTTAAACATTATCAAAATATTGATGGAAAATATTTTTGTAAAATCTCCCCTAACCTAAGTGTAACTCCCTTAACCACACTCCTGACACAACCCTGACCTCACCCACCATACCTATACTATATAGTATGCCAGATTAGTATGCAAGGAGATTTGTACAGTATGCCCCAAACCACAGCAAATTGAAAATAGTATGCCAAATGTTCCCAGATGGTCAACCATTTCTGGTGGATTATCAAATTACGCATCCATGCACGCTTTTTAGGGTATTATAGATCACAACCCCTTGTGCAGTGAGCGGGGTTTCCATAATTCTTATGTCTTTTCACTTGTTGAAAAAGTCAGTTATTGTCACCTATATTGATAGTTATTGCATCAATGTAATTCATTGTATGAAAGAAAAACAAGTGTTGTGTTATTAAATAAAAGAGCTTTGGCAGTGTAAAATGTGTCTTCAGTCTCATTAGCGTTTGCTCAATTCTTATGACTATTCCAAGTAGTAAGATACCAGTATTACTTGGTTGTAGTAAGCTATTAAGACGGACAGTGTCAAAAGCTATAAAGTTTATAGATGCTATTTCTGGTGGAAGTAAACTAGTAATCTTTTAGTGTGTATAAATTATTTGAATTAGCTTAAAAGGCTTACCAAACAGCCAAATAAGCCATTGTTTTGTCCCAGATATAACAGTGGCATGGTACATGTTTAAATTTGTATTTTACTCATTTTCACTAATTAGAAATTCCCTATCCTATCCACTAACCTGTCGCACACAAAAACATACAAACCCAGGTTCTGTTGGCACCGCAAATACTCAGTGGTAATAATGTTTTTGATGCTCTTTGGAAACTCATAATAAAGTGTTCACACTTGTTGTTCTCCACACAAAATTTGAATGCAAAACAATGCTCAGTAATATAGCTAGTGATAATATTTTATATCTCTATGGCTCAATACAATGGATAATATTTTTCTGAACTGTTTCTTGCCACCCTACAATAATACAAATGTAGGAATTCTGTTGTTATAAATTGTTGTCCTATTACCACTGTTTGAATAAATACTGGCCAACGACCAAATCTAATTAATTTGTTTATTTGTTCATTGGGGTTGTATTAGCCATCATAATGGCAAGACATTCCTGGCGTCCAACACAAAAATATATTACAGGAAAACAAAAATCCACAATGTACATAGATTTAAAGAAAACATCCACATAAAATTTAAACATGATTTATGAAAAACTCCATATATGTTTATTCTTGCTCATCACTGCTGATGAAACTCTGAGGGTTAATTCCAGAGAGTCACTATTAAAACTTTTAAGCTTTAAATATGCAATTCGCCTTCCATTATCATTTTTTAAAACAAACATGAAATTCAAATTTAAAAAATCTAAAAAGATTTTTTCACTGTAATTTCATTATAAAATGAGTGACAGTTTGAACACGGAATCTATGAAGTATTTCATCTGTAATATATCCACTCTGAAATGGGATATTTATTTTCATATTTAAACATTACTTGAGGTCTTGAGACCAAAGGTTAATTTGCAGATTAGCCCTGCATCAAAACAAGTAGTAAACATTATAAAGTATGGGGAGCACACCCAAAAATAAATAAAAACAATAGCAAGATTGCACTATTCTGTCTAAAATTTGAATTGCCCTTGAGGTATTGATCTTGGAATTTATAACAAATGTAAATGCTGATCTACTTATCTCAGTGTCGATTGATGGGATCTCTAATAATACATTTAATTAGAAACTCCTCATTATGTTTAGATATTCAAAAGAATAGAGGAGAGCGTTTTGGGATTTCACTTCACTTTGAAGCCTGCAGTCCGGCTGGCTTGCCCAAAGGGAGAGTCTGAATAGCATCATTGGGTCGTCCCAACACTGATGTAAATCATTTATATTAAAATTTTAAATGGTATATAATAAGGTTTATGGTTACAGTACACATATAAAAATAAACTCATGAAATCATTATCTATACCCTGGTTGGAAATAATGACATTCCAAGTAAAAGACACACATACAAAAATTATATTTTCATTGTTTATTTTACAAAAGTGGTTCATTCAACAAAAACCCAGATTCATTGTGTGCAAAAATATGTGAACCCCTCCATTCAGTTGGTTTAGACCTCTACGTATGCAATGATACCTTGGAGGAAAAGTCTCCTTTTGCTACTAATCTGTCTCAGACATCTTTTTTGAGGGATCTTTGCCCAGTCCTTTCAGAACTCAGCCAATTGAATGAGGTTTGACCAGTATTTGGCATTAACATCAACCTGGTCTGGAGGAAGAAAAGCAGCCCCAGATCTTAATATTTCCACCATGCTTGCCTGTTGGGGTTAGCTTTTGTTGGTGGGAGACACTGTTGGGGTTTTGCCAAATGTAGAAGCTTTGATGGATTGTGACTAAATCCAAAATCTGTCCAGGGAGTGGACTTCCAGAAGCCTTCTACCAAATTATTTAGCCACCAAATTCTACCTACCGACTTGATTTAACCAATTCAACTTGTGGTACACTTATACAGGGGGGCAAAAAAGTATTTAGTCAGCCACCAATTGTGCAAGTTCTCCCACTTAAAAAGATGAGAGAGGCCTGTCATTTTCATCATAGGTACACTTCAACTTTGAGAGACAAAATGAGAAAACAAAATCCAGAGAATCACATTGTAGGATTTTTAATGAATTTATTGGTAAATTCCTCTGTAAAATAAGTATTCGGTCACCTACAAACAATGAAGATTTCTGGCTCTCACAGACCTGTTTCTTCTTCTTTAAGAGGCTCCTCTGTCCTCCACTCGTTACCTGTATTAATAATGGCACCTGTTTGAACTTGTTATCAGTATAGAAGGCACCTGTCCACAACCTCAAACAGTCACACTCCAAACTCCACTATGGCCAAGACCAAAGAGCTGTCAAAGGACACCAGAAACAAAATTGTAGACCTGCACCAGGCTGGGAAGACAATATGCAATAGGTAAGCAGCTTGGTGTGAAGAAATCAACTGTGGGAGCAATTATAAGAAAATGGAAGACATACAAGACCACTGATAATCTCCCTTGATCTGGGGCTCCATACAAGATCTCACCCCGTGGGGTCAAAATTATCACAAGAACTGTGAGCAAAAATCCCAGAACCACATGGGGGGACCTAGTGAATGACCTGCAGAGAGCTGGGACCAAAGTAACAAAGGCTACCATCAGTAACACATTACGCCACCAGGGACTCAAATCCTGCAGTGCCAGACGTGTCCCCCTGCTTAAGCCAGTACATGTCCTGGCCCGTCTGAGGTTTGCTAGAGAGCATTTGGATGACCCAGAAGAGGATTGGGAGAATGTCTTATGGTCAGATGAAACTAATATATACCTTTTGGCAAAAACACGTCGTGTTTGGAGGAGAAAGAATGCTGAGTTGCATCCAAATAACACCATACCTACTGTGAAGCATGGGGGTGGAAGAAAAAAAAATTCTGCAAAGGGACCAGGATGACTGATCCGTGTAAAGGAAAGAATGAATGGGGCCATGTATCGTGAGATTTAGAGTGAAGGGCATTGAAGATGAAACGTAGCTGTGTCTTTCAGCATGACAATGATCCCAAACACACCGCCCGGGCAACGAAGGAGTGGCTGTGGAAGAAGCATTTCAAGGTCCTGGTGTGGCCTAGCCAGTCACCAGATCTCAACCCCATAGAAAATCTTTAGATGGAGTTGAAAGTCTGTGTTGCCCAGCGACAGCCCCAAAACATCATGGCTCTAGAGGAGATCTGCATGGAGGAATGGGCCAAAATACCAGCAACAGTGTGTGAAATCCTTGTGAAGACTTACAGAAAACGTTTGACCTATGTCATTGCCAACAAAGGGTATATAACAAAGTGTTGAGATTAACTTTTGTTATTGGCCAAATACTTATTTTCCACCATAATTTACCAATAAATTCATAAAAAAGCCTACAATGTGATTTTCTGGATATTTTTTTCTCATTTTGTCTCTCATATTTGAAGTGTACCTATGATGAAAATGACAGGCCTCTCTCATCTTTTTAAGTAGGAGAACTTGCACAATTGATGGCTGACTAAATACTTTTTTGCCCCACTGTATTTCCCCACTGTATTAATTCCTATTTTAATTCAGTTTTTGCACTCCACACATGATTTCCTATAAACCAATAAATGGAACTTGTAACTATAGAAACGGATAAAAAATACCGGTTGTGATTATATAAACATTTCAAAGTGAACACTACAAAAACCTTGAAAATCATGAGAATCATGGGCCCCCTGAAAAGATAGATGCCTGGAACCCCTCCCTTATAGAAAACATTATTAGGTTAAAGTTATTTGGTTAAGGATATGTTTAGGCTACATTTGTTAAGGTCAGAGTATAGGCACACCAAGCCTTTGGATTGGGACACTTGTGCATATTGAACCAAATAACGAGTTGCTTGAAGTCACCTCATGTCCCCCTCAAAACAAATTTGTAGGAAACCCCTCCAAAGACTGTGTATACCCTGGAAGCCCAATTGTGATGTTTTTTGACCATTCACATCTGATGTTTTTATATAAACTCTTTTCAGAGCTGGTCTGATTGGACAATATATTTGGAATTGTCTGCTTTAATAAATGAAACTACACTGTAGCATTTCTGGCCGATCAGCTGTTGTAATTGATCAACATTTTTTTTAAATACTTCTCTATGCAGCCGCATGGCTGGCACCACCTCAACCAGCATGGCCATGGCAAAGGCAAGAGAAAGCTGCTCCAGTCTCCCATCCTCGGGCCCTACTCTCCCCTAAGCGTGGCGTACAATGGCAAGACCTGCATTCTGTTCAAAGCCAAGCGCTTGGCTGTCCGCTACAAGAATCACACCTTTATAGACTTGACAGAGAAGACCTTTGGACCCAATGCCCCTGTGGACACGAAGGGATCCATCTGCACCAAGGAAAAGGCTACGTAAGTTGACTATTGAAGATAATGTACTTCATTTGTATATTATTCGCAAGTTAATTTGACATTATTTGTTTTGTTAACTGTCTCATAAAATGGGCAAACAAAATATTAATTAAATGTGAGGTGTGTCTATTGCATTTCTGGTTAGAATGCCATAGAATACCTTAAATAACCAGAACTGAGATATCTATTATTTTGTGTCTGTCATAGAACAAGCATACACAATGTGGTATGTCTGCATACACAAGATTCTGAAACAAAAATAGAATATATATCTATCTTTTCCACAACCATTATACATGTTAAAGATAATAATACTGGAATCTGGCTTGAAAAAAGTAATTTTAAACAAGAATATAATAATTTTCACACAGCAGTTTCCACTTTAAAACCACTGAATGCTGTATCAATCAACAGTCATGTATTTTATAAAGCCCTTTTTACATAAGCAGTTTTCACAAAGTGCTTTTACAAAACACCCGGCCTTAAACCCCAAGGAGCAAACAACAGTTGTGTTGAACTTCAGTGTCTAGGAAATACCTAGAGAGAAACCAGGCTCAGAGGGGTGACCAGTCCTCTCCTGGCTGTGCCGGGTGAATATATTAAGAGTCCAAATTTTTATAATTAATTTGTGTATTTTTGCTGAGCCCAGCATCTTTAAAAACGTATTCCAGATCGCAAGTACAACCAGATGGACAAGGACAGGGCAAATGGGGTTGTGGGGGGGGAGAACTGACCCTACACCCCAGCACAATAATATAGCAGCGTAAACCCTTGGGGCTGAGACAGGGGTGTCCAGTGACACTGTGGCCCTATCCGCGGGAGGCCCTGGACATCAATCCACCCACATTGCCATGCATCAACCAAAGGGACACCCACCAACTGCAATCATCCTGAATGAGGGCTGAGTATTGCCAGCAGAGCACAGCCCAATTGCACAAATGCACAACAGAGAGACAACAACAAGCCAGTGACTCCACCCCCGAATGGCATTGGAGGGAGGGGATTCCAATGGCTATGAGAGCCCATCTGGCAAGACAGCAAGAGTGGTCATTAACAGGCCTTTCTTGTCACCTTCACGCCCCTGGGCCAGACTACACTTAATCATAGACCAGGCTGAAGAGATGCGTCTTTAATAGACATTTGAAGGTTTGCACTGAGTTTGCATTTAAAACTTTAAATGGCAAATCATTCCACAGTAGTTAGCCAGTTATCTACAAACTCTACCTCCTGTGATGGGCAGAACTCCGTTTTCAGCCAGCGATTGAGTTGCACTGGTCTGCTGTAGAGCTCATCACTATCCCTAGCTAGGAGGGGGCCAGAGACAATTACTCAATGCCAACACATCTTTCTAGCTAGTTTACATGCTGATTCTATGTTCTGCTTTGTAACTTCTGACTGTTTCATCATAACGTCGTTGGTGCCAATGAGAATAACAATATCTCTGAACTCTCTATACTCTCCAGTTTTAGACTTTGCTAGCACCAACCCCAGATATCGCGCTACGCCGGTGGCTCTGCCCTCAGTAAATAGTGTACGATCGCTGGCTGATTTTTGTCTAATACTGCGGTTAATGGAGTCGCCAATGACTAGTTTTCACTTTTTCAGGGCCACCAGTAGAAAATCCCTGATGATCATTCCCCTCCGAAGACTGCTTGGGCCTTGACTCCGATTCCAGTGAGGAAAACCTCTTGAAAATCTCAGTCGGCTCTAGCAGCGACACAGTTTAACTGGTCGATGGCATTTCTTCCCAGTGACCAAGAGAAAGTTCTTGCATGGCTGCGGGAGCTGTGCCGGGGAGCAAACAACACAATTGTTTATTCCTGGTGGCACAGACGCGGTTTTTCCCATTTCTAGACTAACATAATCCTTGCCTGACATTTGCATCTGAAGCCGAACCTCTAACTCTGCTATCTTTAACTGAAGATAATAGTTCTCCGTGTTGTAGCTACAACAATTACAATGGTAAGGCATAATTATGGTACTTAACTTCGGGTGTTCAGGGGTGAGTAGTTCCATTAATTAAGTCCAAATACAGTTGGTTCGAAAGGCAATAGTTAAAAATATTGCACTGGTAAACTCTTAGAGTAAATTTGAAAAATGTTGGCAGGTAGCCAGGTAGGTAAAAATGTGTTTTCTCAGAAGGGTGGCTGGCGTCTCCCTTAGAGATAGGGTGAGAAGCACAGTCATCCGTGAGGACATCAAAGTAGAGCCGCTGCACCTTTTCATCCAAAAGAGTCAGTTGAGGTGGTTCGGGCATCTGGTAGGGTTGTCCTCAGGGCGTCTCTCTAGAGAGGTGTTTCAGGCACGTCCAGCTGGGAGGAGACCTCGGTGTATACCCAGGACTAGGCGGACAGTTTATATCTGAACACTGGCCTGGGAACACCTCTGTTTCCTCCAGTCAGAGCTGGTTAATTTGGCTCGGGAGAGGGAAGTTTGGGGTCCCCTGCTGGAGCTGCTGCCCCTGCGACCTGATACCAGATGAAGATGAGGACTACCATTGATGTCAGTGGAGTACCTTTGTACATTAATTGGAATGTGCTTGGTTAAACCCGAACACAATTACAACATCCATTATGAAGCGTCATTATCAATGAAAAAGATTCAGAGAAATTATCCATTAGTTTTTCACTTAAAGTGGAGGTTTGACTTCATGCATTCAGATACATAGGTCGCCTCACTATTGGAGAATATGGTTGAATTCATAAAATTATTATTTGGAAGATGGAAAGAAACTATTTAAAACAAAAGGTGTATTGGAAACACCAGCATTAATCATGTCCATGCGGTGATCTGATATATGCTGTACTTAAATGCAACTACAAAGTGTTCTTTGGTGTTTTGTTTACCAGGTGGATATGAAACTGAAATGCAAACTTCCATAGAGATCTCACTGGTAAACACCACTTTATGGATATTATGGATGCATTCATCCTGATTATTCCATGCCAACAAATAATGGAACACTTTACAAACCATTCTTTAACACCAGGCTTATTATAAACAGTAATTTTATTTTACATTTCATTAGATACTATACATCAATATAATAATGCATGAAGAGATGTCAGCTATTTACCTTCCCCAATGCTTTGTTTCTCATGACTAGGACGCCAGCAGTAGAGTTCAGGAGAAGGACATGACATCTTCTTTGTGACTAATGAACAACATAAAGGCATGTACAGCTAGGTGATAGGCCAGTCTGGTTCCAGTTATTATGGTCATAATGCTTCCTCAGTGTATTTTGTCAGTTCAAGTAAAGTAACACAGTATGGTCATAGTGCTAGCAAGACATTTTCATAAACTGTATTTTCTCAGGTCAAGTACACTGACACAATGTTTTGTAATTTATTCAAAATAAAATGACAGGAGTGTCATGGCACATTACTTCACTTGTCAGGGTTGTGCAGGGGCACGTATGGCTGCGGAGACAGTAGGGGTCCTCCTCCTCGGAGTCAGAATCCGGCCATCTGAGGAGTTCCCCTAACGTCCACCTCTGCTGTCTCCATATGGTTGGTTGGGTCATTCTGTCAGGGTTTTGCAGGGAGTCCAAGGAGGGAGATGGAGGCAAATGCAGGGGTGCAGGGAAAAACTTTAATAGTACAAAACAAAAAAAACAACAGAACAAATTAAAACTAGGCGTACGGGCAAGAGCAAACATGAAACAGGAACAGACAAGCAGTAACAGACAGCAAACAAACAATGACAGTACCCCCCCCCCCCCCCCCCCAAGGTGCGGACACCCGGAAGCGCCAAATCAAGGAAGGGGAGGGCGGGCGGGACACCAAGGCGGGGCTCAGCCTCTGGACCGGGACCGGGAACAGGACCGTACGGACGCCCTGCCGTGGTGCAAAAACCAGGGGCAGGTGCAGGGCGCCGGCGGGGTCAGGAGGAGCAGGAGCGCCGGCGGTGTCAGGAGGGGGCAGCGGCCCCGCCTCAAGAGCAGAATGAGGCAGCGGCCCCGCCCTGGGAGCAGAATGAGGCAGCGGCCCCGCCCTGGGAGCAGAATGAGGCAGCGGCCCCGCCCTGAGGCAGCGGCCCCGCCCTGTTTAGGTCCCCCCTCGGAGGGACCTGAACAGGGACACGTAGCCCCCCCCAAAAAATTATTTGGGGAGGCCCCGGGGTGGCGGCAGGAACAGGGGCGGTGGCAGGCCACAGAGCAGGCCGGACGGCCAGCCTGCTGCCAGTCCAGTCCACCCGAGGTCAGGGAGTGTGAGGGTCAGGATGCAGAGTGGACCAGGGCTGATCCTGGCTAGCCCGTACCTGACGTTGTCGTCGTCTGGGCCGCTGCCGGCCAGGGCTTAAGGGTTGCCACTGGGGTAGCCAGTCTTCCCATGGGAATAGGTAGGGGTCCTCCTCCTTGGAATCTGAGTCCGGCCATCCGAGGAGGTCCCCTACCATCCACCGCTGCTGTCTCCATATGTCTGGTTGGGTCATTCTGTCACAAGGGTGTGTGCAGGGAATCCAAGGAGGGAGATGGAGGCAGATGCAGGGGTACAGGGGAAAACTTTAATGAAACTAAATACAAAACAAAACCAAGTGTCGTGCACTACTAAAAATAGAACAAACTAAAACCAGGCGAACATGGAGCGCGAGCAAACAGTAAACGCCACTAACAGTGACAAAGACAATGACCCAACAAAGGCAAGGAGAAACTGACTGAACTAAATACACAGACTAACGAGGAGAACAGAAACAGGTGGGGGCAAAACACAGGTGAACGAAATACACTGATCAACAAAAACAAAGACATCACAGACAAACAGAAAACCTGGAACGGAACGGCCCCAGCAGGCCGGGACTGTGCCAGCTGGCATCCTAGTCATGAGGAACATAGCACTGGGGAAGGAAATGTATTGCATAAAAGTTCATGCATAATTATATTGATATAGCATTTATAATGAAATGTAATATTAAAATACTATTTATAAGACTGGTGTTACAGAATTGTTTGTTGTATTTGGACAGACTTCTGTGGGTGTCATAACCAGTCATAAAATATATATCATAATGTTTCAAAATATATGTGTCATTACAGTTTCGTGAACATATTGTCAGCTGAAATAAGTTATGACATGGAAATGACAGTTATGATCATTGTTATGACAAAACACTTCATGTAAATTGTTAACAGAAATATCATTACAATAATCACTTCCTTTTGTCAAGCAACTGCATTTTGCTGTTTCGCAGAATCTTGACCAAGATGGCAGCGCGTGTACATCGCAAGGCCCAGTGTCTACCTAGTTTTTGCAAACTAGCAATAATTTACTTAATAGTTTCTACTTTATTCATTCGGTACAGACTAGCATACAGTATATAAAGAACACAAGATATCCTGAATATTGGAGCACAGTGCACAAATAGAGTTTTTGACAACTTCCCACTCCCACCAGAGGTTGTAAAGATGTCTCAGATGACGTCAACTATACCGCCGTCAAGAAGGCGGCGTTGACACCGTAAACAAAGACCAGGGAAGTTGGGTGGCCTCTGGGCTAGGCAAATTATAACCCTCCATCACTACCTAGCCTCTTCCTCGCTAACATACGGTCTCTGGCGAACAAAATGGACAAAATCACCTCACAAAAAGGATTATGGATTACAGCGTCATGAATTTGTCAGAAACGTGGACACACAACAACATGCCTGACAACATAATCGAGCTGGAGGAACGTGCTGTCTTCAGATCTGAACAAACAGCAGTGGATTCCGGTAAGACCAGATGAGGTGGCCTGTGCATTTATATAAACAAAGTATGGTATACAGACACTAACGTAAGCGGGAGTCACTGCACAACTGATCTGGAGTACCTGATGATTAACACCAGCATATTTTTTCCCACGGAACTCTATAAACTTACAGGAAGCACCCTATAGGAATGCTCCTAGATATGCATGCTTTATCCCCCACAATTTCTTAATGTAGAAATAATGAATGGAAAAGCGAATTCCCCCATTACATTTTTTTAAGCTGTAATATTCCTTCTCTGTCACTAGGTGGCGCATACAAATTGCTTTTTTGCCACCAGATGGCGCAATGTTTCAGTAATATTGATTCGTTTGAGTTTGTGTGCATGTTTAAGCTAGCCGGCAAATGCAGGTGGTATCACATGTCATGCAAATGAATATATCAACCGCCTATGTGATATGTTGCTAAGTAAACTTCGAGCCTCAGCTTACTCTTACAAGAAGACATTACTGAGTGTTTTGTTGTGTGACTAAGCAAAACAGCGTTTCAATGTCTATGCAATGGGACAACGTATATTTATATTCATACATTATAATGGGCATTATCTAATTAGGAAATATGGTTGGAAATGACAGGAATCAACTTGTAATATTAGCCAAAAATGTACACAGGCTTGAGTGTTTTTCTTTTGTAGATCAGTTGATGCAACAAATGTTACTGAAATATGTTTATCTAATAATAATGTTGTGAAATGTGACTTGTGGTGCATTGCACAACAATTCTCAACTAGGTTTAAACATACTGAAATTAGTTAAATTGATAACTTTCTGCAGAGCATGTCAAACGCGCTGCTGCATGCGTGGTCTAAACATCCTATGCAAACTGATATAATTCGCATGGTAGGCTATTTGTTGAGAAGTTTCTAACATTGGCCTAAAATCTTTTATTCAGATTGGAAACACATAATTTTAGAATCAAAATATTGTGCAATAAGATCATTGTTTATAAAAATAATTGCGATCTGGCTCAAATAATTACGATCAGGCAGTTATGTATTAATTAACGACAGCCCTTGTAGGCTCAGTTAGCAAAGATTGTGAATACTCTATTCTGCTGATTTAATTTAAATAAATAAAAAATTGTAATTCAATTGTAATTATTACACCTCCACTACATCAACAACATTTTACATTTGACAGTTTTTTCTAGTATCCAGTTATTAAATTATGTAAAGATATGGGGATGGGGCAAAGATGGTAGCCCACCAATAATTTGAATCGAATTAATTGAACTGACAGTTAATTTAATCCACTGAAAGTCTACTGAAAGTCTACTAAAACCATTTTATGAAAGATTTTATGAAATCTGTGTTAATCTGAGATTTACATTGTGTGTTTATAGCAGCATTTGACTTGGGCTGAAATAAGCGCAGGAACTGACAAATTGCACATTAGACAGATTTTATCTTTTATAGCCTAGGACAACTCCTTACAGTAAGGCTTGTTACTAGTCTCCAATATGAACGACAATGTTTCCTGGATTTTTCAATGGTTTTATTAATCGAGTTGGATCTATACCCAACATTTTGCGTTAGCTTATACGGTTGGCTCCCGGTAGGCAAAGAGCTAGAATTGCAGGTTATGGACCACCGTGAAAAGGCGAATCGAATAGTGAAAGATGAATTATAGCCTCGCAAATGCATATAGATGGCCTAAAAGTAAAATGTGCATATAGAGATAGGCCTAAAAAAACAGTGTGTAAGTGAAATAAATGTTATGGGTAACCTTAAAATATGGTAACAAGATCAATTGATTACATCTATTTGTAATCTTTTGGTAAACGAATGCAGCTTTTACAACAGATGTAATAATATAGATTTCTTTGAGTTACTAGGGTAAATTTTAGTTACAAGTCAAAAAACTTTTTTTATATTTGATTTTGTTATTGCAGATTAAATATCTGTGAGGGGAGAAATTATGGTTCTTGTCAGCTCGTATCGGCGAGCAAGGAGGAGCGGACAGCGAAGTCGTTTGGTCTATGTTCATTTAATTGGCGCTTGACAATGCTCATAGCAGTGAGACAATAACACACAAAGACAAAGGGAGCAGAGGGAACATATATACTGAGGGGAATGACTGTAAATGATGATCAGGTGCGCTAGGCAAGACAAAAGGTGCGATGAGTTGATGAGATGGGCAATGGTGTCAGAAGGCCGGTGACGTCGAACGCCGAAGCCCGCCTCCTGCAGGGGGAGGATGAGGTTTTTCATAGATATTCCAGAAAATATGTCTCAGTCTCTCAGCTTACTCGCACTCTATATGTAAATTTTTTGCATCAACAGACCAAAGCAAATTCCTTGTGAAAATCTACATGGCAAAAAGTCTGGTTCTGATTCATTGTGCTATTTGGCTTGAAGTTATATAAGAGAGATTTTTTATTATTAGAATAAACAGTATAACAAAAAACATTGTTTCCCTCACACTGATAATTATTTTTTCGAAAAACATGCATTTTACTGCACTTTTTGTTTGAAATTAAACCAAATAAACATCAAAGTATTTTTTTAAACAATGCATAGGCCATATTGTTTGTTTATTTTTAAAACTAACATAGAATTTGGCCATTTATTAAAAGTGAATAGTTATATACAAATAAAAAAACAGGCTAAACACAAAATGAAAAAATATCTTTGCAAGCTTTTAAATATAATGAATTTAATCCCAATAAACCACTTTATCAACATTTCAGATATAATGGAAAATGGCATGTCTCAAGTTACATATGAGCAAACTGATATTCTTTACAGACAATGTGAAGAGGCCATCAAGGCACACATTAAGCAACCATCGGATTATACTGCCCCCTACTAATTACCTAGCCACACAAATAGCTCTGTCCACACCGTGTGCAGACTTTTGGTACGTTTTAAGTAAAACCAGTATACAAATCCTCAAATTCCTCGGTCTATTGTAAGCAGTTTGTGTAGGCTTGCAAGAAATACACTAGAGGTTTAATTTAATGCTTTTAATTTCTCATCTGTCAGTTCAAACCATTCCACACTATTTCGCTTGGCTTCAGCAAGAGTGCGGGCTAGAATTTATTGCAATATTTCTGTGTCAATCAAACATAGGAAACTGCTCAAATGCTCTTTTAATATTTTTCCTTGCACGTGGAGTGGGTCCAGGGGTTTCTATGATATTGCATTGTTATATTTTCACCCGTGGGTTCCCAGCAGTTTGTTGAACCCATACTGCGCCATGTCTAGCGGGCTCATGCAATCAGGTATAAACAGACTCGATTTCAGATGCTGATTCTGAATCTGATTCAATTCATTCTCCCCTTCAATATACACACAATATTCGCCCTCCGATTCCAAGTCAATATTGTGTATAATGTCAATAATTTGCTGAGCCGTATATTGTACCCTTCGGGACATTGTACACGTTCATTGGGAGAAATACTTTTTTTATTTGTTGCCTAATAAACCTGCACTTTAATGTATTCCCCTGAAAAAGATCACAACTCACTTTTCCTTTGTTAAACATTCAGGTTTTTTGATGTTGAATTATATTTTGGATTGACTGAGAGCATTGTGTTTGTTAAACAATAAAATAAATCTTGAGGAATAAGATTTGCCTAATAATTGTGCACGCAGTGTATGTTTGTTTTTTGCCAAACATTTATTATGAATAGGGCAAACTTGTAAAGACGAAGATGTTCTGAATATGATTTCCCTAAATAGCCAAAATTCCCGAAATAAATAATAAATTAACAAGAAATTCACTACTGAAACTGAAATTGATGTGAACCCCTGCTTCCCATTAAAAGCCAGTTCTGTACAATGATCTTACTCTGTTTTTGTTCACAGGCTCTCGCTAAAATTTGGAGATGTAGAGGACCTTAGGGGACTTGTTATCAGGCTGCAGATGTCCAACACATTTTACGAGTCAGCAGGGCAAAACTGGTTCACATTAGACAGCGTCCACATTCACTACAACTGGACCCATGAAGCTACATTCAACGCCAGCGAGGTGTACGCACCCGCCACTTCCTCCTACCACTGCCAGCATGTCAGCAGTCAGCACAAATATGACACCCTTCTGGTACCCAGCTCACACACCGACACATCAGCTAACTGGCACATCACTTTCACTGACTTCCAGGTATAGGGCTTGGGTTGTTTCCATTGATTGATTAATCTTTTTCTTTTTACTTCACTTTGTAATGCTCCCTCTTTCCTCTTTGCAGATCCAGGCGTTTAATGTCATGTCTGATAAGTTTGCGTCAGCCAGTGACTGTGCTACCTTCCTGACTCCAGCCATTCTGATGGGTCTGGTGACCTCTCTGATTTTGCTGTTGGTCCTGGCCTATGCTTTGCACATGGTGGTTCATCTCAAACACATTGACCGTTATGAGGAACACAAAGCTATGGTGTACTTCCCACGTAGGCTAAGCAAAGCTCTAGAACGCAGAGCCTCACAGCAGTCTGAGCTACCTGACAAGAACTGCCTGTGAGGGAGAGGAAGAGAGGAGAAGATAGAGTTGGGGGTGAATGAAAGAGGGAAAACAGCTGTGTTGAAACCAAAGCATTCTTCATGTTTCCAAAGGTTTGTTTAATAGTGACAACTACTGTACATTGACTTGCTGGCTTTTGCTTGGTCTCCATATAGAAGACCAACATGTTGACACGTTATCACTACTAAGCTATCGTATTTTTTGGAACATTCCAACTATTTGTCTACCCTCCTTCCTTCTTTCATTGACTGGAACAATCACATTCATTGCCTATGCAAGGTTATTGGATGTTAAACCCTCTTGACAATGGGGTTAGAGGTCAGGAAGAGACCAGGGGCTCTGGAGGGTCCAGAGGCTTTGACCACAGCCAGGCACTGAAACATATGATTCAACAGTTAATGACTGCAGCTAACATTCCCATTATCCAAGCCTAATAAAGGCCTTTACCCTTGGCAAAACTGGGTTTCTGGTGCATGGAGTCTCCACTCCCCATCAATGTCATTGACACATTGTCAACTTTAATCCCATCTTCAATAATACCAGCAGGAATCTTTCATCAAATCTGATGGCATATTATCTGCATTAGGTGCACGCTGTCAGAGGTTGAATCAGGTGGTCTAGTAGTAGCACAGTGTTTCTGAAATGGTATGTGAGGACCCATGGCTAAATCAAGTACAGATCGCGTTAAGATTGTACTTGAACTTGAAACTTGTTTTGAATAATATGGCTATCATAAAAAAGTTTTTTGTGGGTCATGGCACTAAACTATTTGAGAACCACTGGTTGAGTACTCGGCTGGAGCGATCTGAATTGTGGGTTTCTGAATCTCTGGCGTTACTTTAACCCTGGTGTAGACTTTTTAATGTGAAATGGACCTTGAACGGATCCGCCGCCAGTCTGAGATGGTCTGCTAACTAGCACAACATGGGTTTGTTTGACAGTTGCTAATGGTTAACTCAACACTAAAGACTAAATAAGGAAATAAGCTGCACAAAGAACGCCCTTTTGAGGGAAAGAAGAGATGTGGGTCTACAGAATGACGCCACTCGTTGAGTCTACGCAGTGTGCCCTACAGAAAGTAGTTGTTATGCTTTCCCAAATATGTTAAGAGGTTGTATCATGGTCCCGTGGACGTCCTTAGGATGTCCTGAGTGGTCAAGAGAGTTAAAGGAGATGCATACCACAAAGATGGGTTTTGGACTGCCAAAGTAAAGCTAATGGATTTGCCATAGCACATGGTGAAGGAGAGACTATGACAATGTGAACTTGTGAAGTACAATTACAATGTAAAACACAAAACACTCAAATGTACATAAGTATCTCTCAGCTGAAGTCTTTTTTTATATGCAGTGTAATCATTCTATTAGGTACAGGAAGACTATTCTACTCATAATCACAAGGATATACAGGACAATGCTGTAGATATATTAAGGTCTGTATACTGTATGAGCATAGCTGTTTACTATCTTTAGATGCATACCAGTTTTTTTTTTCTACAGTATTACCATATTACATTGTCTTATGTTTGTCTTGAAAGGGACCAAACATGACGCTATAGAAGTTGACACAGTAAAGTCTAAAGGTAGACTCAATTATATGACATAATCATTTTCAGTGGGGCAACTTCCTGGTTAGGACCAAATGGTCCCTGTTTCTAATGCCCCAACTGCCAGTCAATACAATTTTGTTCTGTCCCGAAGCAAGACACATTACTGTAATTGCATCTCATCCTGTAACATTCATGCCAGGTCATTGATGTAAATAAAAATAGGTTCTTTATCAACTTGCCTGGTTAAATAATAGTACAAACATATACTAAAAGACACAGTAATTCACAGTTTTCACATCTGCCAATGTTTTTGTTAGTGGAGCCAATAGGGCCAGTCTTGGCAGCATTATTCTGTGTGTTGGTGTTGATTTCTGCACATAGCATTTCACATACAATGTGTATCATGATTTTCATATTGCTGAGTTTACCTGGGACTCAACTGGGATATTCCAAAGCAAATGTAAACATAGGGTTGATACATATGGAATGCTGTCGGTCCACAGGTACATAAAGGCCATTATACTCCAGAGACAAAACTAGCAACCAGTACCAACATCCATGACACTATTACAGAATAACACTCAGCATGTAAGTAGAGATCTTACAGTTCATTCGATATGGCAGTTCTGTCAGTCTGTAGCAGTGTAAAATGTGGTCATAAATGTATTCTACAAACTATCCAGTGAAGGATGTTTTCTCACTGACAAACTTATGTAGTTTAATTAATAAACAATAATCAAATTAAATGGCTGAGTCTTATTGAAATGTAGGCTGTGTTATATCTATTGCATTGCTTTTTATTCTAAATTGAGTGCTGTTATAATAAATGAGAATCGAGGAACAGCTTTTCTAGAGGACATCCAGACTTTATTTACAGTGCATCCTTTGCCTACCTTAAACTATAAGATTGAAAACCAAGGCAACCCTCCGCATTACTTCTCTATTAAATTGTCAGCACATTAGAGGAGCCTGTGTAGAGATTTTGAAATGTAGAAAGGAATATGTTATTATTATTATTATTATTATTACTTCATTCCCCACCATCCAGTAGGTGGCGGTGAAGTTAGATATTAAACCACAAAGAACAAAATCCCTACAAGCAATTAGCGTCATGCTGGCAAAATAAGAGTTTCCGAAAGCAACAAATAAAACTTCCGGTTTTCAGATTTGGCCTTCAAATTAAGAGTAGGCCATAAAATGCGATTATCTATTTTGCCACTTTGCTTAGTGTATATTGTAAAAATGTATTGTAGGAAATGTTCAGGAAAGACTACAGAATGATAATATGCAAAGAAATCAAAGGACACTGTTTTTGTAATCATTGCTGGCATTTTAGTCCATGCATCCCATTGGCCACAATGTAACATAATGGATATTTAACATATATTGCCCTATAAAAAAATATCAATACGCCACACTGAATTTATTGTAGGAAATCTTCAAAATACTCACTGTGTATTTGCAATTGTTACTGGCATTTTACACCAACTATACCATTGGCCACAATGTAACTCAGTGGATATGAAATACATGTTGCCCTATAGAAAAAAAACGTCTATATGCCGCAGTGAATGTATTGTAGGAAATGTTCAGGAGACTATAGAGTAATTATTTGCCAAAAAAATCTAAGGGCACTGTGTATTTTGCAATTGTTGCTGGCCATATTCCAAATTGTTGAATAACCTTAAATTCAGATCCATTATTCCTTTTGCGAAAGGAGGTGATAATCACCACTTGGTGATTAGTTAACAATTCAGCTAACAATCTAATGTAGTTGTCAATGACTTAAACTTACAGTTCAGTAGCCCGCTGGTAGATATCTAAAGAGATTCTCATGAATAGGTCTATTTGCAGAAAATATTTACGAGTCCAATCCTTTCTGTGAAGTAACTTTTTGAAATCATCAATTAACACTTGCTCAGAAAAGGATATAAAAAACATATATTACAATAAATGGATACTGTGGCCATTCTTCATGCAAGATAAAATGTAATATTTTTCTAAACAATGTGAATATACTAGATTTCCACGTCTGTTATTCAGGCAGTATTAGATGTTGTGATAAACATGGTACGCCAGACCATTTTGTAGTCCAGAGAGGAGGGAATTTGCCTTTTTATTACATTATACTACCCCATATTAAGTTCACAGGGAATTAATAGTGAATGCCGACCTCCAATGTTTAGCAGCTCAGAACAGAAGTAGTATTGGAGTAGATACTTCAGTGCTGAGAAACATAAAATCTGAACAACACACAAATAACTTTTTGGATTATGACGAAAGCAAGTCAGTGCAATTACTGAAAGAAAAACTGGAGAATGAAGATTACC
Source organism: Esox niger (assembly GCA_016801105.1). NCBI lineage: Eukaryota > Metazoa > Chordata > Actinopteri > Esociformes > Esocidae > Esox > Esox niger. The sequence goes on along the minus strand of JACXGJ010007208.1, from coordinate 3,783 downwards.
GTTATAATGTCATCAAGGGGTTCATTAATGTGTTACAAGTATCTCCTTTCAAGGTCATTTGTTTTACTGAGGGGGGAATCAGACTGTGGCATGACATGACCCTGCACAGCGCCGCTTTCTGAGATGCCACTGGTGGTGTGATCAAGTCTGGTGTGAATAAAAAAAATATTTTGCTCTACGATATAGTTGTAGCTTGCTCAACCTTGCCCAAGAATTATGTTCCTTTTGCAGTTATGATAAGTGAAGATCATACACTGAGTGCAGTCGAGCAGTTTTTGAATACAATGAGAGACAAAGAAAGGCTGGTGTTTAACAATAATAGAGTACCTGTCCAAATTAATAGTGATAGGTCCCTTAGTGTTGTTGAATGCAGCAAAATACAGACACTTGATATGAAATTGTGACAACTACGCCATCTGCTGCCCATCCTCCCCCTGCAGGAGGCGGGCTTCAGCGCTCGATGTCACCGGCCTTCTGACACCATCGCCACATCTAATGAACTCACTGCACCTGTTGTCTCATCTAGCGCACCTGATCATCATTCAGTCATTCCCATCAGTATATATGTTCCCTCTGCTCCCTTTGTCTTTGTGTGTTATTGTCTCACTATTATGAGCATTGTCAAGCTCGCATTAAACAAAACTGAAACAACGACTCCGCTATCCGCTCCTCCTTGCTCACCTCAAAGAGCTGACAGAAATGCAGTCAGTGTGATGGTGTATTAGACAAACCGTTTGGAACACCACACCAGATATTCTAGTGCTTTGTGGCCCGTGTAATAGACAACTTTACAGTTAACAGACACTCTGTGATGTAATTCAGATAAAAAATCTACAGGGGGGCATTTCTGGTAAGTGCTGTATTTTGAAACTTAGAGTATTTGTGCTTATGACGTCCACATTTCTGTTGGCAGGAATAAGGAAGGGGTTAGCATACGTACAGAAGGGGTTATACGGTGGGGCAAAAAAGACCAAAGAGCTGTCAAAGGACACCAGAAACAAAATTGTAGACCTGCACCAGGCTGGGAAGACTGAATCTGCAATAGGTAAGCAGCTTGGTGTGAAGAAATCAACTGTGGGAGCAATTATAAGAAAATGGAAGACATACAAGACCACTGAATATCTCCCTCGATCTGGGGCTCCACGCAAGATCTCACCCTGTGGGGTCAAAATGATCACAAAAACGGTGAGCAAAAGTCCCAGAACCACACAGGGGCACCTAGTGAATGAACTGCAGAGAGCTGGGACCAAAGCAACAAAGGCTACCGCCAGGGCAACGAAAGAGTGGCTTCGTAAGAAGCATTTCAAGGCCCTAGAGAGGCCAAGCCAGTCACCAGATCTCAACCCAATAGAAAATCTTTGGAGGGAGTTGAAAGTCTGTGTTGGCCAGCGACAGCCCCAAAACATCATTGCTCTAGAGGAGATCTGCATGGAGGAATGGGCCAATTTACCAGCAACAGTGTGTGAAAACCTTGTGAAGACTTACAGAAAACGTTTGACCTATGTCATTGCCAAAAAAGGGCATATAACAAAGTATTAAGATGAACTTTTGTTATTGACCAAATACTTATTATCCACCATAATTTACCAATAAATTCATTAAAAATCCTACAATGTGATTTTCTGAAATTCTTTTTCTCATCTTGTCTCTCATAGTTGAAGTGTGCCTATGATGAAAATTATAGGCCTCTCTCATCTTTTTAAGTGGGAGAACTTGCACAATTGGTGGCTGACTAAATACTTTTTTGCCCCACTGTATATTTCTGAGAAGTAGCTAATGAGCTCAAAGCAAAGGTAGTGATGTACACTAACATGATTCAGAATCAGATATTTATTTGATTCCACAGTATGAACACTTCTCCAACCATACAGTGGATGAAGTGTTACCCATTTGGATTTTTCTAAATACTACATAAGCATTTCAAGAATGCCATAAGAGATTATTTAGAGTTGTAGGATCTGAGCATTAACAACTACAATATGAAAGTACGTTTCATTAGATTTGAATGTGCCTTGTTAATGAGAATAACAGGAAACCTCTCTGTTTAGTTTCTCCCTGTAGCTTGCACTCTGGTAACCACAGGAATGTTTACATTGACCAGTTGGCATGGGGGTTACTGTCTTGGCTTTGCTAGGTAAACACGCCCTTCCATGTATATAACAGCTGGTTAACCCCCATTACAGTGAGTAGGCAGACGAGTAGGGAAGAGATTGAGCCTGTAACATCATGTAGTAATAGACTATCAATGTGCTGCAATAAACAATTGAATTACTCTCCCTTGACAACCAGGTACGCAAGTTATTATTACCACCACCATACGACATGGTTGATTTCCAACAGAGTTGATCAAGTGAAACCATCTTGTCACTTCAAAAAGGCCATTTCCCAGTTAGTAGCACTGGATTCAACCATGTTTTCACAATCCATGGTTCAACAACAACTTCATTATAGTTATGCAAAGGATATAATTGAAGATTTTGTTCAGGAAATTCTATCGGCTAACTTCTTGGCAAATGATCTGCTTTACATTTACAGTCTAAACACAAAACAACTCATAGTAGAACCAAAGGAGATTTCTACAGTGAACATTGGTGAATATCTTGTTTCAGTCCAACAGAGCCGAGGATGTAATGTATCTAAGAAATCCAAAGGCTCCCAACATTCCAACAGCTATTTTACACATACCCCAAATACTTTGCTTATAAAAATGTAAACAGTGAGTATGCACTTACCTAGAAGCTTTACTTTACCTTCAAAATTTAGCAGACACACATACTATTTCCAGTATAGTCACATTTTCTGATGAATACCCCTTTATGAAACTAAATAAATATCATGACTAGCTTTGGCATGCAAACTGCACTAACACATCAAAGATGCGAGTTGGCTATACTTTTGTAATACTCAAGAAATGGTTGCTTATGGACACATTCGGTCCTCTTGCATATGATCTTACAAGTATGTAGAAGTTCTCCACTTTGGCTAGAAATAAGTAATTCTCATGTACATTGACAAATGCAAGGAAGCCCACTCACAGAAAACCATCTTCACTGGCTGCTGAGGATTTTCATTCAATAAGCAATGGAAATTGGTTCAGTGATAAGATCATTGATGAGTATGTTGATTAAATCAAATTTGGAGGGTCACTATGTGCTGATGTGTCTTGCTTTTTTTGTTACCTAGAGTAGCACACAATTGGTGTTGTTTTGAGAATGTAATAATACCTGTGAATTTAAAATACCATTGGTCCCTAAAGCAGCATGAGAATAAACTGCAATGCATAGTTCACCCATTACAGAAATATCTGGCATTACAGTATTTGGCCTTAAATGCAAAGGTTGTGGACATTGTTCTGAAATATGAATTTTATCATCGTTGTGGGAATTTCAAAGCTCAGGCAGACGGAAATAGTTGTGGTCCCTATGTGTGTGTTCACTAAAGCAGTCCTATTAAGAGATACCATTTATTAATTCATTCCACACAACATGACATGATTTTGGAAAGTGTTTTAACACCCACTTTTTTCTAAATTTCTCTTAATTATGCTCAAATATAAATTGTTGTCAATGTTTTGAAAGTTACATTTTCTTAAACAATTAATAAACTCAATTTATGTCCGTTTTGAAGTAATACGGTGGTCTTTTATTTTGAATATTTTCTCATTTTCGTGACCCGGAAGATTATCTTTAATGTTGCTCACAAGACGCTAATCTACAAATAACATATCGCGATATTAGGCAGACCTTTTGAAACATGGCAGCTTGTAGGATAATGGCTGCCCAT